>JADLZL010006723.1:0-93793 GCA_015844335.1 Chrysopogon serrulatus | reverse complement strand
TGAGTATTCTTGCATGTATTCATTCGTTCCAAAAAATATAGATAGATAATAGGGTTTATTCTAAGTAAAAAACTTTTTTTTGAACGTAACCGCAACTTCTAATTAAAAACTTTATATTGTCCAAAGCTTTTATTTTGAACACTGGTATTGGGTCACGTATATAGCAAGATAATTGGATTGGAGCATCATGTTTAAGGAACCAGCTTCCATCTTTGTCTAATCTTTGTCTAATAATTGTACCAAAGTAGAATGATTTGATACCTAAATTAAAGTGGCACTTTTGCAACTGAATAATTAGAATGGTTCTTTAAGTTAGATTGTCTTTAAATAAAACCATAATATTCAATATTTAGTCAATATAGATAGAGCTCTAATAATGGAGTGTTTGTTTATATGATAAATAGAATCATGTAGCCATAGACAATTTTATTTTGAGAAGTACTAATAATCATATAGAAAATGAAAGTAAACTAAATTGATATATAATACCTGAATTTTTGATGGGTAACATATACTTATTTCTGAGTTTTTTTGGTTATTGTTGTGATCGTCCTACCTGCACCTCTAGAGTAAAATCTACGGATGAAAGTATGTTATTAGAATCTTACCACACACAAACGCTGAAATAGTGCTGTAGTGTTGTAGTCAGATTCTGATTGTGCCATATATATATATACATGTTGATTTCAGAAATGATCCATGCCGCAACTTTGACAACATTTTTACTTGTCGTCGTCCGGATCCCAGCTTGGTACAATAAAATGGTCCAGTCCTCGCATGAATCTGGAAATTTTGGCAAATTAACGTGCATTGATCTATTCACACATTATTCGTTGCCCCTGTTCAAGAAAGTTAGTTGATTTGTGCATGGTACAACACCGTTGGAACGTTCTTAGCTTGCACATGGAAAAGCAGTGCTAGTAGTACCATGCATGGTGGACCACACACATTGCGGGACGTTATCCGAAGAAATGGCTAGGCAGCTAGGAAAACAATCGGATGTCATACAATACAAGCTACACTTTTAATTTTGGCGTGTGGTACGGTTAAGTGCAAGTCATGTGGCGATATCCATCGGCCTACATGGATTGCTCCTTTTTCATGATGATGAGAGATCAACATGTGTGGATGTGATCTTCTGTCTGTCTTTTATTTATATAGGTCCTCGTCCTCCTTTGTTTATCATGAAAGAAGTTATATGCATGCTCCAAGCAATCAAATTTCTAGGGGCAAATAAAGTTTATGCCATTCGCAGTGGGTAAAAGAAATTTGTCACAAACTGTTGTTTTCAGAAACAAAATTAATAAATATAAATATGTGGTGGATAAGTGGAACTTAGGCTCAATCAGAAGTGCTGCAAAAATTATGAGAGCAACTGCAACAGGACCCTCAAACAGGATCTAACTAAGGGCAAAACTTAAGTCCCTAAAAGTGTAAGGTCCTCAAATTCTCCCCCAGGTCCCCATTCTAAGGACACGGAGGAGGCGCCTATATTTTGGGCCTGTTTGGATGCCTGCTTTTAGATGAGCCAGGCTCCCGAGATGCATCTCAAATCTATTTGGATGCATGTTCTATGGCATGGGCCAGGCTCTCGCGGTGCGAGCGTGCCCAACCGGCCAGGCGAGCGGGAAACGTAAATGGAACTCGTTTTCCATGGCCTGTCTCGCGGGATGCGTGTTGTGTGGCCGTCGCTACTCACCCCAGTCTACTCAAGCTCAGATATACTTCAACCAAACAGCTGCTCTGTTGATCCAAGCCCTGTGAACACGACAAGCAAACAGATGCACACTGCATGGTCAGAGCCTGGCCACCGGCAGCCTGGCCCTCTCATGCAATGCAAGCTGGAGGGAGATGAAAACCAAACATGCCCTTTAAGTTTGGTTGTTTATCTTTCTTGCATGCGTCTAGCCTGTTGTCCGCACGGATCCACATCTCACCGTCGTCCTCCATGATCTTCCTATTGGGTACCTCCTGGCAGTTAGCGTGTAGCTCAATCGATGGGAGTGAAGCAGAGGAAGAGAAAGTATAGGGAATGATAAGTGGGCCCCTTATACTTGTATCTATTAGGATGAGAGTATTGGTAGACTAGGTGTAAAAAATCAAGTTCTCACAAATAAGGTGAGCCCTCAAATCAAAAGTAGAGGCTTTGATTGAGATCCTACTGGATTTGCTCCAAGGTATGTTTGGATTCCATAAACAAACAACTAGTAGCTCAAATTATGGCGTGTTTTGTTGTTGAATAGAGATGACATCACATGAGTGGAACTGTATTTTAGCAAAGACGGTGTTCGGTGAAATTGAATGAGAGGATGCAGAAAAAATAAGATGATGCTTGGTGATCTGAATGAGTGGGCACAACCTATTCAACCTATGAGACTAACATGTGGACCCTGCACACCATCCATACATCCACCAAGCTTGGCTATTGAGAGACCCTCAAATTGGACATATCCCACCAACCTGCATCCACCCTCTCACAATTGCATCCGCTCAAATAGGCATACAAAAGCAGACCAACCAATTGCATCCTTAGTTCTAGTCTCTCCAAACAAAAAGGGCTAATGGTGGGCTAATTTTTAGCCAAGCCTTTAGGTAGTTGTTACCTTATTAGAGTATCTCCAACATATCTAAAAAAGCTGAATATTAAAAAAAATCTGGTTTTGGAATCTTTTTTAAAAAATATTGTGTACAAAAAAATACATTCAATTCCTTTTTACTTATTTCTAAAAACATACATGGCATCGCCTCCCTACATACTGAGCCATCAACCATGGACGAAATAACTCACCAATGTGTCGGCCATACCCTAACTCTGACTCATACCTAAAACTATGAAAACATAATCTTTTTTCATTGCATGCTCTACATCCTAGTAAGTTCTAACGGACCCTCCAAGGCAAGGTAGCAGTTAGGCCATGTTAGCCATTCCAAAACCATAACTCTCCCAACATCTCCAAATGAAACCATAACTCACCCAAAATCTCCAAAATGGATCTCCAGTGCTTACTCTACCTCATAGTATTCTTAAATCTAAAAATACTAACTGGAGATCCAATTTAGGTGAACCTCCAGATAGAGGTGGCGGCGGCAATCGGGGGTTAATGCAAAGCACCAAGAAAAATGGATAAGGAGTATTGGTCATCTACGTATCTTTCTGCTTGGATGCCTCTATTTTTCCAAATGCGTATAGATTGGGAGTTAGGATAAGGAGTCATCGGAGTGAAATTTATCATGAAAAGGACATGATTGGAAGTGGGTTTAGCTGAAGGTGGTCTTAGTCAAGTACAAGTAGCTCAAGGACCAATAGTTCATTGTTTATATATGTTTTAGCCTAGTTTATAAACATGCATTAGCCTAGTATACGGAGCCATTTGTAAACTACCAAACATATCTCAAAGGTTTTGATGGTTAATTTTTAGCGCTAAGATAATAATTAGGACCTGTTTGGAACCCTTTCTAAATTTGAGAGCTCTAAAAACTTTAGAACACTTTAGCTCAGTTTTCAGCTCTAAAGCTCAAGTTTGAGGCAAACTAAAGTTTAAAACTTAGAACATTTCAGCTCAATTTTGAGCTCTAAAGCTCTAGTCTAAAGTAGACTAAAGTTTAAAGCTACTCTTGTTCTTAGCCGATTCAAACATGGCAACTTCACCTAGCTTGCGGCAGCAAGACCACAACCAAGAAAATTCGAAGGCGTGTGAAGATTAGTGCGGTGAGTTATGGCGCGGGGTGTTGGACTTGCATTGTTTAGACACTAGTAGAATGTCCCGCGCGTTGCTGCGGGAATGAAGTAAAAATATAAGGAGTTTATAATGGCCGAAACTATGAATTAATAGATATATATATATATATATATATATATATATATATATATATATATATATATATATATAGATATAGTAGGTCAATTGTAGATGTTGTATCTATTGACATGGTATAGATTATTTGAACTGGGCATCACCCAAATCTCATCTATGCGCATGTTTTGGAGGACCACATGTAATCCATATGATATGCAGTTTTGCTAGGTTTTTGTTTAGAAACGGTTTAAATTTTTGTAAAAAAAGTTATCGAAATATATTCATGTGGGGTCTTGTTTTGAAGAGTTTATTGCGAGAAACACCATGGTGCAATTGGATTTTAATTACGATACTTGGTTTAGGTACTACGACTTTTTTCTATTTCAAAAGAAATAGGTAGTGGGAAATAAATAAGAGCCTTAGTGGAGGTAACTAATCAACAGATGTAATCAGCGCTAAACGCAGCTACGATGACGTCATCCCTGTGGATTCGACCAATCACAGGGCAGAGAAATAGGCTAGTGGGGGTTAGGATTATAGGAGTTATAGATTCGAGGGGTGGCTTGCTCATGAGCTTGCTTAGCATATTGACAGAAATGCGGTTGTGATGTTGCGTTCAAGATGATGCGCTTCCCTATTCCCTAGTCTCGATCCAAATTAACCCGTTGCTCAATAATTAACACGCAAGTGGCTTATATAATAATATACCAGTATTGATAAGTTGCAACGGCAAGAATGTGCAGGTGACAATCGTTGAAGATTTTATCTCAAATATAATGGGCTGAGTAAGTGCCTAATGAACATCTATGTCGAGAGGCTGACAAGCGCTACAAGTTGTAGCTTGCTTTATAGGGGACAGGGAAAACGACATTATCTTTGTGTTGCTGTTGCATCGATTAATTTAAGATACATTTGATACACATAGCTAGTTACTAGTTTTTTGCTAAAAATTGATCTAAATAACCAATGATTGGCTTATTAGTTTGCTAAAAACTAGTTAAAGATTTAGATAAAGAAAATAGTGTATATATTAGCTCTCTCGTTTGGATGTAATAGAGCTAATTTAGTCTGATTTTACTCCCTCCACCTAAATTATAAGACGTTTGATTTTTTTTGCCTTAAGTTTGACCATTCGTCTTATTTAAAAAAAAATTGTATAATATCACTTTTTTATTGTGGCTTGCTTTATTAATAGAAGTTCTTCAAAATAACTTAAATTTGGCCATATTTGCAATTGAATAAGACAAATGGTCAAACTTGAGACAAAAAAGTCAAATGTCATATAATTTGGGATGGAGGGAGTAGCTATCTAGCAATTAGTACTGGGATCTAAACAGAGCTTTATTTAGAGCCTAATCTTTTTAGTTAAAATAGTTAAATTACTATAGTTTTTCAGTATATGAGCACATCTTGTTTATTTTATATCATTGCAACAGCACGCCATACACCGAACTGTGAAGTACTACATTATTTTTCCACCGAACTGAACTGTCGACCGAATCCAATTTTGGCGAGTGTCATATATTGTGGCCATTGTACTATGAAAATAGATAAATTCAGACCTTTAGCTGGTTTATTAAAGGTGAGGCGGTTAGCTGACATGAACTAACATGTTGCCGTGGGGTCCACCCTCCTACCATCCTCATTGGCAAGGTCAGACTAAGTCAGCACAAAAACAATTAAGAATAATCTTTAATTTAGCCTATAAATGATAAAAATAACGTGGGTCCCATGTGTCAGCCCTATTCCCCGCCGTGCATGAGAGAGCATCAATGATGTATCATCCGAATCGGTGACAATAGAAGCCAGTATAACAAATAGTAATTTGTATGATTAAAATAGTTTGCAGCGAAAACGACAAGATTTGTGCTATAAATTTCTCGTTAGTTTGAAGTTTGTTCGGAGCCTGAATCTGATCCCGTTCCAGCGACGCCAATTATGCCATGCACCCAACTGCGACAAGACCCCGGGCCCCGCCTTGCGCTTGCGCAGAGGGAACTCGTGCGTTCCTCTGCGGCCACGGCTGGTGTGTGCGCGTATGGCATGGTCTGCAACGTGTTTGCTTGCTCGCGTGGGTACAATAAATTGAAGTTCAAGAGAAGCTCGTCGTCGTAGACTCGTAGGCAGCGGCCATGTTTTAGAGAAGCTGGTCCCATAAGACGATTGATTTGCTGTGAGAGAAAAATATTGGTTAAACGGTTGATAAATCCGATTTTTAAGACAAGCGAATATGGCGTATACATGATGATCCTGGCTGCTAGTACATGCGATCAAAATCAAACACAACATCTCTTCCACGTAGATTTATTTATTTATTTAATTTTAATCTCTCTCTTTTAAAAAAGAAATTTTAAAATTAATCCCAAATCTAACTCATTTGGGGCCGCCAAACTTCTTGGAGCGGCCAAACTACTATGCTACGCTAGATGGCTAGATGTGGTATATGTTAGCTAGTTGTTGATCGGTGATGTGGCATCCATGTCACGCTATACAGTATTGTCCATAGGCCTTCTCTTCCCTCTCTTCCTTCTTCCTCGTCGCACCTCCATTTCCCCATTTCTTCATTCACCTAGCCTCTTAAACCTCGATTTCCCATGTTCAAATCAATGTAAGATGAAAGAGAGACTTCCTTACAAGGTATGGCTTCTAGTAGCAAATGAGCACAAAATGAGTCCATCAAGATCCTAACAATTTGGAGTTAGGCAGTAGGCACCATAAGATAGAGCATGATTTTAGGAAAAAAAACCGAAACTGATTTCATAATTTTTTTTATGTAAAACAAGTTTTCTTAGATTAAACCGGGTTTTAGGATTTTTAATTGCATTATTTTTAAAAAATATTTTTAATTTTTTGAATATTTATTTTTTAGATTTCCTTAACTTTTAATTTAGTGCAATTTGCACTCCTTTGACATGACGCATCTCAGCAAAACCACTATCAAAACCATGCAAAGTATAAAACTAATAATTTTGAAAGTTAAGGGTGTTAAAAGACTGATATTGTAGTTTAGAGAACAAAATTGAACAAACATACTAGTTGTGAGAGGTAAATTAGTTTTTCTTTAAAAGAAGTACTACTATGGTACTATACTTCTGCCGGATGTATGCGTCCGATGATTGAATTCCAAACCAACGCCGGAAAAGCGATAAATACAAATTATCTTATCCGTAGCACAAGAGAACGGAAGCTAATGAATGGGTTTGTTAGTAACGGCGGCAAGCTGCCATTCTTAATTCGGCCGCAAAGTATCCAGCCTAGTGAATTCTTGAACCACTCCACCGAATCGGTGTGCATGCATAGATCAATCAGTCAGTCGGTCGTTGCCGTTACCGAGATTCGCACTCTCACGTAGCATGTCCCTAAATTTATTCTACGTACGCGTCACCTTTTTTCTCTGTAAGGCCTTGTTTTGTTACATCAAGTTTTTTCGTTGCCGTCAATTGTTTCGAGATAAAATAGTATTAAATATAAATAAAAAATAACTAATTACGTTGGGTTGTAAATCACGAGGGCGAATCTTTTGAGCCTTCTGGGCCACGATTGGACAATATTTACCACAAACAAACGAAACGCTCTGTAACTTTCAATCTCTCTCCTCTCACAAAATGTTTCCCACATGTAAATAGCATTAAATATAAATAAAAAAAAATAACTAATTACATAGTTGGGTTGTAAATCACGAGACGAATCTTTTGAGCCTGGTTTGGACCACAATTGGACAATATTTACCACAAACAAACGAAGTCTTCTGGGACTTTACACTCTCTTTCCAACCTCCATCTAAACAAGGCCTAACTTTCTCTCACACACACGGCAAAGACGTGCCAGATTCACGTACATGTACGGCCTACCACGTACTACGTGAGTACGTAGCCGGCCTGAGAAAAATGCGTGCTGCCCTGTCCCGTGAACAAGTTTGCTGGTTTATAAAGTACCTGATGTGTTTGGTTCTAGAGTGAGATAGAGATAACGCGAGACATTTCATGTTATTCTAGTGTTTGGTTTTCAGACTTTTTTTTTGCGAAGATCCAGTTACAGACTCAGATACTCATATACACGAACGCACACTCACCCCTATAACGCACACACGCACACCCTACCCCTCGCTGTCGACGGGCACGTCGTCTAGCACTGAAAGCATAGCGCCGTTAAATCCTGGATAAATCCAGAAAAATGCGATCATCCGTGTCAAGTCTGGAATTTGAACCCGGGTGGGCAGGTTCCACCACAAGGAACCCAACCAGCTGAGCTATCGCTCAGTTCGCTGGTTCTCAGACTTTGATGATAGAGTCATCCAAACAAGAATATTCCTCTAAATTTGAGGATTCTCCTGACCTTCAAAAAGAGAGTTATGAGCTCGTCCCTTCTCGATGTTGTTTCCTTGTGCTTTCTCTCTTCCACTCACAAGTACTACTAGACGCAACACGATGAAAAGAAGGCCACGCCCCTGGGTTGGCCGTAAGCCGCTAGGAGGCCAAGCCTCCTGAGTTGGTTGCACACTACGCCCCTGTGGCTAGCCGCGAGGGGGTGTGGGGGTTGTGCCCCTGGGCAGCGGCGCCATCAGGGGGCCATGCCTTTAAAACCGGTCTTGTGAAGCCGTGTCCCTTGTTCTCTTTTGAGGATGAGAGGAAAAAGAAAGAGTGAAGAGTATGACAAGTAGGTCCAATACTAATGGTATCTAATAGAAACAAAATGGTCATCACCCCATCGCCTCTAACCTAACATGGAAAAACAGAGACACCCATGTCCCTCCAACCGAACATCAAGCTGGGATGATCTTGACCCAAAAAAACAGAGATAGGCCCCATATCCCACAACCAAACATAAAACTTAGCTTTACATTACTACAACAATATTAAAATGCATGTATATGTTTTTTAATCTACACATACATATGCATATTTGCCGGATAATGAAGTGGCTTGAGATTTAGGAAGCACTTAATGAGGCAAATATTTATTAGCCTAACTAATAAGAGCTGTGTTTAAAATATACTGGTATCATAGTGTTATAATTTCATTGACAGGTTTCTAAAATGTATCAACATAAAATCTTTAGTCAAGCTCTGTCAACGTCTAAAAAGGACATCCATTTATGTCTGAAGGGCGTACAAAAACTGGCAAAAACTATAACATAGACTTGTCTGGACCATATATGTGATACTAATTAACCTACTGCGTGTATACAAATTAAGGCGTTGAATACCTGTACTTGTCTCTTGTAGTCTTGCCATGGTTTTCCATCCACACTACACAAAGGTGTGACAAATGCCTAATGATGACTTCTTGAATGAAAAATATAAAAAGAGACCATGTTTTATCTGAACACATTGTCCTATTATTCTCCACAGTTTTTTTTCTTTTGAAATACTTCACTACTCTTTCGATTCCCACTGGAATATATATACCAGCACTTGTTCTCTTCGTTTTGTTCTCCATGTGTATGTACAGTTCAGATTATTTATAAGCTAACCAAAATTCAGTTACATCACTTTCAGCGTGTGTGACACATCCCTTCTCCTACTAAGATGGACAAATTCTTCAGGCCCCAACTTCGTTCTTTGCCCCCATTTTATTCTAAAGTAGCAAACCCCAACTCTAAAAGTCTACCAAAATCCAGCAATTTGGTCAAGATCTTTTGCACATTATGCAAGCAACTTCTTTTTTGAAAGAGACACTTGCAAGTACTTGCAAGTAACTTGTGATGCTCAGCCATCACAGGGCCATGATAGCTAAGTTACTCCTCATTTGTCGGAAAAACTTCTTAAACATTTAGGTGAAGATTAAATATGGTTAGAGGCACACATCACTTCATAGCGTGTTTATGAGAGCGGTTTAAGTTTGTGATCTTGCATGATATTGATCTGCATAACATGTCTCAATTTTTTTAGCAAATGGGTCTGTCTATGTATGTCTCCATCTAGCTCGTTGGTTCTCTTTTTCATGGTATATATATAACTTTATTTATTTGTAGAGGAAAATTGGAACAGTGAGGTCTAATCATGGTGGGATTTTGTGGTTGAATGTTGTTCCATTTTTCTGTCTAAATCTCTGCACCCGATACAAAAAAATATAATTCTTATTTTCTAAAAAAATAAAATAACTTTAAACTTAACCAAAGCTATATAAAAAAAAACTTGCTAAGGGCATTGGATACACATGACTAGTTACTAGTTAAGCTACAAATTAGTCTAATAATTATAGTTAGCTAGCTAGTTGACTAACGACTAGTTGAAGATTTTTAACAAATTAGCCCTCCTATTTGCACTAGAACTAATTTGAGCTAATATTAGCTAGGTAACAATTTGTTCATGGTATCCAAACATATGCCCTAATTATCAATGCATTGATTATGTCATATATTTTCACAGTAAATCTTGGAGACAACACTAATGTTGATATTTTTATATAAATTTTATTGAATTTTTGAAAAGTTCAAACCTAGAATTCTATGTTTATTATGACGGAAGAGGTAAAACAGTAAAACAGTAAAACAGCAAACAGTTGCAGCCATTGTTGAGATCACATGATTGGACGGCTGAGGACGCGCCCAATCGGCCCGGGAATTGCCACAGGTCGCCTCTGCACGGAGGATCCTGGATGCCTTTTATGCCGATTCGTCTTCGTGGGGCGCACCCCTCGTCTCTCTCTCTCTCTCTCTCTCTACCCCTTTCTCTCTCCTCTCTCCTCTGTGTTCCCTCTCGCTCCCTTGCCCTCTCTCTACACCAGTACACCTTCTCGGAAGCCGCCATTCCCAAGGGTAGCAGCAGCTGAGCTCGTCCCCCCAGGACGCAGGCACGCAGCGCCACCGGGCACCACTCCGCCGCCGCTTCACCCCCTCTCGCGCGTGGAGATCCGGGCCGGCATTTCCTGGTAAACTTCAGCCTCCAGCTCCGCTCTTGAGCCGTTTTCCCGATCCCAAATCCGGTCCATGCGCGAGGCTGGGTTCAGATTAGTTCCGAATTTGCTGTTCCGGCGTGGTTCCTAGCGGCTCCGCAAAATGCGGTGTCGCTGGAGCCGAGTTGGCGCCGCCGCCGTCTGGATCTGGAGCTAGCATCGTGTATTCCTTCTTGAGCAGAAAAAAATCGATTTTGCCTCTCCTTTTCCCCTTTTTTGGTAGATTTAACTGGTGTGGTACCCTGGACTGCGAGAGGCAGCCCTCTCTGTTTCCGCTTTCGTTTCCTCTACCTGCTGATTCGAAACGGCGAGTGAAAATGGGTTCTTTGTGGAGAATCTGGCCTTTGTTTTTGCCCTAAACTCTGGCTTCCCATGTTTTTGATTGGCACTATCCTTGCTTGCCAGTTGTGACCTCAGTTGATTCCGTTGTCAAGTGTGTATTTCTTCTTGGCCCCTTGCGTGCTCGCCTCTGAATTCTTTTCTAAAATTCCCCAGCAATTTTGAAGACGTAGCTGTTGCCATGTCTCAGTCACTAACTCTGGATCTTATGATCTTTGCAGGGTGGCCACTGGTTGCTGCACAGGTTATTAAAAAAGGCCTGCTTTTTTGGGAGCTCCCCGGTGCTCTCATCTTGGAAGACGTTCAGTGAAAGGTGCAGGTATTGTACTATGACTTAGCCTGCCCAGGACGCCCCTGCCGGCGACGGACTGAGTTGGCGTACTCCTTGTCTGCCAGTATTGAATCAGTCTAGTTGGGCCATGGGGTCGTCTGGCTGTAGCTCTGAGATAGTTGAGTCCACCGAGGAATTCGACAGTACACCCTTTGGTGGATCCAGCTTGCTGCATATTAAACTCAAAGATGAGGAGAAACGCGGCAAATGTCATGATTATCCTGTGGAAGATGACCTCAACCAGCTTCTTAAAGCTATCGATAGCAGGACCTTCAGAAGAGTGCTTAGTCCTGGCAGTACAGGTGGAGATGCGTTGGGTAAGAGTGTTCTCAAGAAACCAGCTAGGTCTGGGTTGTCTCAAAACGCAGGCATTGGGATATCCTCCAAGACTGTTAATATGAAGCAAGCGCTAAGAAGGCTATGCATTTCCCAGGCTTCGGAAATGGCTGCAATGAAGAGGTTGTCGATGTCACCTGGATCTTCAAGTTCTTCTGAAGCTGGTGGGACTATCCACAGGCTTTATGCGTCTTTGATGGTCCAAAGTAGTTCTGAGAGTCTTCTGCATGATGATGAGAAGATGAACCTGATTGAAATATCACTCACTCCAGAGAAGATTGATAAAAGTTCATCTAGAGGTACAAGTGAGTTCAGTGAAGACTGTGAATTTGAGACAGCTGATGGAAGTGCAGTCACCTCTACCTCTATCTGTTCTGCTTCGTCAACCTCCGCTGAGATTAGGAAGATCAGAATCCAAGATGTCATCAGTGGTGATCCTATGGATAACGAGAGTTCCTTGGTGGAAAATGGTAAACTAGGAAGTAAATTTTCTGCAGCTACTGATGATGGCTCTCCAAGAGTCCCAATCCTGAGCAAACCTATCACTACATCCCGACTTGTCAAGCCAGTCTTTCGATGCAAGCCTTCCGGTAAGAAGAAAGTGAAAGAAGAACCATCTTTGTTGGGTGATTCCTCCAATAGTACCAAATTCTGCTCTTCAAAGGAGTCGGTCTCCCTCGCGTCAACCAGCTGCTCTTCAACATCTAGTGTTACAAATCCCACCAGCTGTGCAGAAGAAGAGAAATCAACTCCAGGGCCAGAAAAATCTGATGGAGCATCTTCTGAGTGGTTGGCAGAAGAAAAGGGTGAGTGTTCCCAGAATTCAAAGAGCAGCATTAGTGAGTATGGTTGTAGCACAAGTATCAGTGGCGAGAGCCAATTTGGATTGTGTGGCTATAGTAACAGGCCACACATGGCAAAGGATCTGCGCTGGCTAACCATTCGTCAGTTGGCACTGCAACAGGGTTCCTTAGGACTCGACAATTTCAAGCTTCTGAAGAGGCTTGGTTGTGGGGACATTGGGACTGTATATCTTGCTGAGTTGGTTGATTCAGATTGCTTATTTGCTTTGAAGGTTATGGATATCGAGTACCTTATTAATAGAAAGAAGATGCTACGAGCACAGGCTGAGAGGGAGATACTAGAAATGCTAGACCATCCATTTCTCCCGACTCTGTATGCCCATTTTACCACAGACAATCTCTCATGCTTGGTGATGGAGTACTGTCCAGGCGGTGATTTGCATGTTCTTCGTCAAAGACAACCTGGAAAAAGCTTTCCAGAGCCAGCAGCAAGGTAAATTCCAATCAATACTTAAAACTTGAACATTATTTTATATTCAGTGCACTAGAAGTCTCGATGGTTTTATCTGTTCCTTGCTAGCTCTGGTAATTCTTCTAGAACTAAATTTGCCTAGTGGTCACAAGTTAAATGCAATGACCAATATACAACAGAGAGATCTGAATCAAACCTAACTGGGAATGACATAAAAAAATCTTTTTTCAAAATCTATCACTTAGGGCTTGATGATGATATATGAAAAGAATAAGAAAAACTTGTGATTGGTGTGGAGGGGGAGATCTGCTTGTGAAACTATTCAAGACAGAGTCATCTCATTTCCTTGTTTCTTTGTTCTTTCAAATTCATTCACTTAGACAGCTGGCGCTAAACGATCTGCTATGTTCTTTAATCATTTGCACAAATAGCTAAATTGTCTGATTGATCATTTTGCTAGCATCTTGCATTTGTGCCTCCATTACCTGGCCACCTGGGCATGTAGTTGTAGGCACTTGATTCTTTAGTCAGTTTGTCAGGCATTGTAACTGTTACCTGGGAATTTAGTTGTAGGCACTTGAGAGTACAGTCTTTGGTTGGTTCATTAGGCATCATAGAAACAATGTCAGTCCTTTTTTGCAACAGTAATAACTTACTGTTAAGAGTTACCCGTAGACTGTAACTTATGTTCTGTATTTTTCTACTCAGTTGTGCTTGTAAATTATGCATGGCCTGTTTACCTTCTTGTACATTCATTTAGTTCTCAACTAGTTTGTTGTGTTTTGATAATTTATGATAGTGATGAAATGGTTGTATTGTAGGTTTTATGTTGCAGAAGTTCTCCTTGCTTTGGAATATCTTCATATGCTAGGGGTCATATACCGTGATCTGAAGCCAGAGAACATTCTAGTCCGTGAAGATGGACATATAATGTTATCGGACTTTGACCTTTCACTGAGGTGCTCAGTGAATCCTGTGCTTCTTCGGTCGTCTTCTATTACAGCGAACCACCAACCGAGGAAACTTGCAGGACCTTGTGCAGAGAACTACTGCATAAATTCATCTTGCCTCCAGCAACCCTCTTGTGCCCAAACATCTTGCTTCACACCGCGCCTACCATCAATTCCAAAGCCTCGGAAACCTAAATCCTCCCAGAAAAGGCTTCCGCAGCTCGTTGTAGAGCCTACTGATGCACGCTCTAATTCCTTTGTTGGCACACATGAGTACCTTGCACCAGAAATCATCAAAGGGGATGGCCATGGAAGTGCTGTTGACTGGTGGACCTTTGGTGTCTTCCTTTATGAACTTTTATATGGCAAGACACCCTTCAGAGGACCTGGGAATGATGAAACACTGGCAAATGTGGTGTCACAGAATCTCCGTTTCCCAGACAATCCAGCTGTGAGCAGCAACGCCAAAGATCTCATCAGAGGTTTACTGGTGAAGGAGCCTGAGAACAGATTTGGATCGTTGAGAGGAGCTGCTGAGATCAAGCAGCACCCTTTCTTTGAAGGCTTGAATTGGGCTCTGATTCGTTCTGCTGCTCCACCAGAGACACAACCGTGCAATGTCGTGACTCTTGCAAAAGAGCGGAAGAAAGAAGGCAAGTGCCTGGAGTTCAGAAGCAATTCCGAGGACCTTGAATTTGAAGTTTTTTAGTTTGGTTCTGGTACAGTTTAGCACTATTTCCGCTGATATAGCCTACATTTTTTTTTCTTGGAGTAGCCAAAGGCTGGGGGTGTACATGTAGATTCCTGTATTTCAGTTACTGCTATGTCCCTGTCAATAGCATCGCCAAATTGAAAAGAATAAGCAGAGCTTATGCTATTATTATCATTGCTGCTGCATATGAATTGGTTCCTATTGTAGGTTCAGTAAACTGTACTCGTATATTTGCATGAAGCTTTGCTGATCCCGTTTCTGCTAACCACTGAAATTGATGGATCCCTGGAAATTGCATTGGTTGCATAAAGCAATCATATTTTTCTGTTTCATATTGGAATTTTCTCCAAAAGCAGTTTACTCCAGCTGAAATTAGTTCCATTAAACCCAGAATATTTCAAAAGGAGGCCCCATTTAATTAAAAATCCGCAAATTTCCTGGTCCCCATAAATCCTAATCAGTTTCTGTGCATTGAAGAGTCCCAAGAAAAGTCTCAAAATAATCGAACTGCTGCCATTGCAGTAGTACATTTTTGTCTGATTCCTCCATAGGATTCTGCTGCAGCTGCAGATGGCATCAGCACCACTTGGTCATATGGAAGTATCACATGCTGCCATCCCGTCTTCCACATGACTCATGTATGTAACATCACTTGTCCAGCTGTATTAAATCTTTTTGAATCCCAAGCTGAGCCAGCACAAATGCAGTTCTGAACTTTTAGTTCAGTTTCATCCTACAGATGTCGTGATGGCAATTCCGCAACTAATTGGCTCAGATTGTCGGATGAGCCCCAGTGCTATGGGTATGACAGTTGACAGGGACCTTGCTTGTGTCTGTTAGAAGCTATCATTCGTGATCCATAACCGACACCGCCATGATTGGGGCAAACACCTAACCATACTATTACAGTAACTAAAATGGCCATGATGCGTTAAATAAGAATATTGTTGGTGCCATGTATTCTGACCATGAACTTTTATTCTGCTGTTGCTAGCAGGCTAGCAGCACCAGAGTGGTATGTAAGTTTGCGGCTGACGGTGGTTACGTTAGGTTGGTGTCTCTTGGCTAGTTTCTTTTCCTTCTTCTTATTGGCACTTTCTTATTGCATTCGTTTTTACATATAATATAGTGAAAAAAACATAGTAGAGTTGAAGCCTCAGTGACGGTGCCATGTCATGTAATCATCCTTTCACACTCGCACGCATATCTGAAAGCTGAACAGCCACCTTGCCTTTTTGCTCTAGGCATGGAATTGTATACAAGAAAGTGACGGCCATGGCAGCCTTCAGAAGGTTCACTCACATGCCTTAGCACGGTGCAGATACACATCACTTTGCAGCATCCAAAGCAATGTCTAACCTAATAAGTAAGGATGGATACAGATGTCTAGATATATTTATTCACGGTGTCATATAGCTATTTTTTGAATTGCTTCATCCATAATTACTGTATTATACTATGAAACCATCAATAAGCAAATAGATACTCCCTCCGTTCCAAAATGTCTGTAAACTTTTCGCTTCCCCCAAAAAACAACTGCCAGCATTTTTATAAATACTAAATATCATCAATTAGTATCATAATTAGTATTATTGGAAAGATCTTTGAATCTAGTTTTTTAATAAATTTATTTAGAGATATAAATATTGCACATATTTTCTATAAATCGAGTCAAACTTGTGGCACAAAAATCAACGGCGACAGTCAATTTGAAACGGAGGGAGTACATGTTATCTTCAAAATCAAGTAAATATCCAAGTTCAAATTTGAGATATTAGTTCTGTATTAGTTTCTGACAATATCCATATTCGAATTTGAATAAAAATATGGTAAATACTAAGTGGTATCTGAATCCATATCTGTATGGCTCCGATCCGAATCCATTGCTACTAATAAGTAGGTAAGGCAACATATGTTCCACTTTAATATGCTTGAAGAGTGTGGTTTAAGTACAAGTCCTGTGGAGACATATCATTGTCCATATTATTGTACTCCCTCCGTTTCAAATTATAAGTCGCTTTGACTTTTTTGATTCATCCATTTTGCTATATACTAGACGTATATTATTATATCTAGATACATAGCAAAATGGATATACCAAAAAAATCAAAACTTATAATTTAGAACGGAGAGAGTAATGATTAGCCGCTTGATCCAACAAAAAGCAGCTGCAATATATACTTTGGTTTGAAATCTCGAGTTTAGAAATGTGCCCGTATCATGCATCTTCAACCTCTCACCCCCACCCGCCCTGCCATTGACCATGCCTACCAACCTAAGCGATACTACTGCAATCGGTCATGCCACCACCCCCCATCCCCTTGCCTTAATCCTAATCAGTGAAGGGAGACAATGCTTTTATCATCCTTGCCTCTAGCTCTAGCCTACCGAATGTCCCTTGCTCACCGTCTTTCAAACCACCACCATTGTTGGCTTCTTCTAAGGCCACCGGTCATAGAACTCCTGAAAACCCAAAGCCCTAACCCAAATATCACGCCATTGCCTCATCCCTGCCCAACCCCGCTGGTGACCTCGATGTCGGCCACGCTACCCATCCCGTGCCCCTCCCCCTGATTTCGTCAGTGTCAACGTGAATGGTTGCCTCTAGTAGTGATTTAAAACCCCATTTTATTATTTGCAATATTTTAATTTTTTCTTGAACTAATTAGCAATAGGGCCTATTTTTCAGCTAAGGAATATATTTTATAAATTTAATTAACCATGATATAGGTGTAGACTCGAGCATTCTGCTGGCCAGGACACGGTAGAAAGCATTGCTATTTCGGGCTAAGAAAATCCTGCCGTCGAACGTCTCACTCGATGATCCGGGCCGAGCCCAGGCAGACCACCAGGCATTTTCTATGAGAAAATAACTAGATTAAATATTTCGGAGGCTTGGACTGAATTTTTCTGGACAACAGAACACGTGTTCAGGCCTTGTGTACTAAAGCTCATGGGCTCAGACTAAGCCCAACTTGACAAGGTCTAATTTGATTGTAAAATTTTATTACATTCATGTTGTGTGCATTGCGTTTTAGGATATTCAGAGAAGGAGTCAGTTTCAGTAAAGGAGTGCACGAGGAGAAATACAGAAAGGTGGAGCAGACCGCCTGTTGGGGTGCTAAAACTGAACTGTGATGCATTTTTCAGGCCGGATTCCAACTCAGGGAGCTGGGGCTTCATCATTCGGGATAGTGATGGTGATGTGGTAATGACAGGAAGAGGGAGGGTTAACCATCTGCTGAGTGCCCTTCATGCCGAGATCATAGCAGGACTGCAGGGTGTCCAAGCGGCGCTAAGTCTAGGCATCAGCAAGCTGATTATGGAGACGGATGCCCTTCTTTTACAGCAAGAAATGACGGGGGTGAACCCAAGTGCAAAACCTGAGGGAGGTCTGATTGCGGAGCTCAAGTCTTTAGTCTCTGTAAACTTCGATCAATTTGCTTGCTTGTTTAAACAAAGGGAATGTAATAGGGTAGCCCATGCTTTAGCCGAGCTGGGGTATGCGTGTGTGGAGGGGGAAGAGCAGATTTCTAGCTCTGTTCCTGATATTGTTAACACTTTGGTCTCTGCCGATCTCTTGGCAGATGACTAATGGATGATCCAGGTTCAAAAAAAAATGTGTTTAAGTTCAAGTTGGTTTTAAACTACTTTAAAAAAAATATTTGTAACATGTTCTAGAAACTCCCTCTCTCTCTCTCCTTTTCTTTTTTCCAAGCCTAGGCCAGAGCCCAGACCGGAGGCTACATAATATGTTTGGCATAACTTATAGGCTGGTTGATAAGCTGATGCACATTTAAAATGGCTGATTTTTTAAGTTTTTTTTTAAAAAAATTATTGCTTGATAAGCTGAAATAGTGAAATGTCTAACTCCTCCCTCCCTGTCTTACCACGTCAGCCAACCCACCGCCACACTGGTCCAGCCGTCTCGTTGCTACCGCCCTCCGCTTGGGTCGATTTTGACTTCGCCTGGCCACTTCCCACATGGGATTTCGAGATTATTAGGCATTCCGTGATGAAGCATCCAAATTGGCAGCAAAAGAACTGGTTGCTGCGAGCAATTCGCCTGTATGCACATGGGATTTTTTTTGGTATTTATTATCCTTGGTGGATTTGTTTCTCCATGCTGAACGTACTGCAAGGACGAGGACGAGGACGAGATGCTGTCTTACCTCAACCTCACCACAACAGGCTCCCGGGAACAGCCCTGAAAACGACGGCATCCACGTTTCACACAATGACGGCGTGCGCATTGGGATCAGCATCGGGAGCCTCAGCAACGTTGAAGACCAAGGCGGAAGTATCGAACATAACAGCTGACGGGTGGCACTATGTTTTGGTGCTAGAATCAAGACTTACCGGGTCATCAAGTTCCTCAACATGACGAGCTGGCGACGTACAACGTGAAGAACCAAAGATTATTATTATCTGATTCCACTAGAATAGAGAATGCGGCTATGCAATTCTTCGTGTTCTTTGGATGACCTTTTATTTCAGGACGAATTAGGTTATGAGACGGTTTTGTTTAATAAACTCGATTGGGACATTGCCGTGTGATATCTGTACTAAGGTGGTCTTGTTCCTCCAAGAGGATAAAGCCGGATTTTTTTTTTTCTATTATGTTTTAAAAAAATGCCCAGCTCATGATCCAACCAAACTTCTGAAGAGACGGACTTCAGAAGGGACAGGGACAGACGAGAAATACAGGCATGAACATAGTTTCAGAGACGGAGATGGGAGAATATATGAGGTCGACGGCAGTGCTAGCCAAGACGCAGAGGAAGCAACTCCATGTCTCCCTAGAAATAGTAGGCAGAGAGAACAAATTTGTACTGTTACCTGTTACATTTTTATTACATATCATTTTTATGTACACATCCCCTGTACCATTCGCCAGCTTTGAAATATACACTCCGTGCTAAACCAAATGAAAGGGAAAACACTGCGTTGCAAACATACACACACACATGTACAGGCAGACTTCCGCGATGATCAGAAGCTACCATTCTGATGCGTGCTTTGCACAGAAATGAGAGGAAAGGTAACCCATCCTGACTTGGAAATGGAACCTACGAAGCAGGGCTCTGTTGTGCTCGCATCACCAGTTCTTCAGTCGTTGTTCCAATGATCTCGTTCGCACGCTTCAACGGAACGCACAAGATCCTTCCAATTGAGTCCTGAAAGAAAAGGAAAGTCTTACTGGTGCCTATGGTGAACTGTGCGATTAAGTACACCATGTAACTAAGTAACTTACTTTGTCGACTGTACCTATCCATTTGTTATTCAGTTATTATTGCGTGTATCATGATACTGACACAGTTGTCTACCCAGGACACAAAAACTATTGTGCCAAGAGCAGCGAAAAAATATGTTTGAGATAAGCAAAACATATTGCTCCTGCTGATTCTAGTCATTTCTATTTGGGGGCTTTCCTGTTCATGTCCCAGCTCTCAGGACAAATGGTGATATTGCCCCTACTTTTTGAACTTGGTCATTTTAGCCCCCGCCTTTTCAAATTGAAGATTGAGTTTGCCCCAAGACAACTTCCCCATTGCGGATTTGCCCCTTCATTTCAAAGACATTTGTATTTTCACCCCCTATTTTGACTTGAATAATTTGGAGAAATTTTGACATACTTAAGATTGACACGACTATTGATAGAATTTTGTATAGATTTTTAATATTTGACCAAATTTTGATCCATTGCCAGAATCTTCCCAGAGACTTCAGAGTTTATATGGGTGTGTTCGGTATCCTGCACGCCCTGCATCGCACCGGCCTTGAGCCAGGCCCTCCCTGGCCAGGCTGCAGCCATGCAATCGCTCACCATTTGGTTGCCTGCGCGCATGCAGCATGGCCGAGCAAAGAAGCTGATTGATTGACTGGGCACACGAGCTGGCCCCTTGCACCGCTGCTCTCTCCTATCATGCAGCTCGCATGCCCCAGCCTGCATTGCGCCGGCATGGCCCGACAGAAACACTGTATTCCTACATATGCCGCGGGCCTAGCTGGAGGTGCATCTTGCACCTTGGGAGCCTGGCTTGGCCGCTGGCGCAGGCAACCAAACATGCAGAAGTCACACGCCGAGAACCTGGCTGGGCTGGAACCAGGCAACCAAACAGCCCCTAAATTAGCAGCAACAGATGACCAGCTGGACAATGCAGAGTGCTTCTGCACAGCAGCACGCTCATTTGCTGGAAGGTTCAACTCATGCTGGGATGGCACGAGGATTCAACTCATCCTAGCATGTGCCACTGACGAAAGGGCCACCACCTGCCATTGTGCTTGTTGGCGCTGCCACTCAGGACACACCACTGCCAACCGTCCCACCCACCCACTCTGCTGGCTTCCGATTCATAGCCCAACCCACCTCCGCCCACACGCCAGTTCCACCCACAGCTGCCGGTCGTGTGTTGTGACTCGTGATTGTCATGCCGCTGCGCCCCACATTCCAGAGCCCCACGCTCACTTAGGTCATCTGAACACGCCTACCCCCACATAGCCACCTACGCCTGTCCCCACGCCCTGCGATCCCCTTGCGCCTAGCTGCCACCCGCGCTATGCCTAGCCGAGTCTAACACACCTCCTAGCTTCCCTCCCTCACCATCGCTCATGCAATAAGACAGGGAAACCAAGGAGGTAGTGGGGTAGAATGGCCCTTTTCCCAATTTTCTAAAAGGTTCTTTTCTTTTCTTTTTAATTCCTTTACTTCTGCTCTAGCTAACAGAGTTTGAAATTGGGGTAAATGAAAACAATAAATGTCGGGGTAAAATCGGAAAGTTAAAAAAATAGGGGCAAAATTATAATCGAGCTCCGCAGGAGAGTAAGCAAAATGTTCTGATCTCAGCCTTCTCCTTCAAATCCAAACAGCTTAAATATGTTGGATTTAAATACAAACAGTTAAAACCATATGATAATTACCAACCTGCTGTAACTAACTGGAATCACATGTATTGGAACCTATGTACCTCAAATTTCAAACAAAGATGCAGCCATGTATGTTTCATATAGCAAACATGGCTCACATGCTTGACAGCAAACAAGACCAAAAT
This sequence comes from Chrysopogon serrulatus, assembly GCA_015844335.1. Classification (NCBI taxonomy): domain Eukaryota; kingdom Viridiplantae; phylum Streptophyta; class Magnoliopsida; order Poales; family Poaceae; genus Chrysopogon; species Chrysopogon serrulatus. Next base: position 72,105 of record JADLZL010006723.1, on the reverse strand, counting down.
AAGTGTTAACCTATAAACTGAAGGTGATGCAGTTTGCAAACAATGATGACTGTGACTTAATGTGTGACAATGATGACTGTGACTTAATGTGTGTAAAAGTTAGTAATATATATACTTCAGCATTAGAAAGAATTGATTGAGATTTACCCGATGAACAATGCCAAGCTTCTCTAACTTCTTTATAGCATCATGAACATCAAAATTGCACTCTGCGCCAAACTCTTCTTTGATTAGCTCTTCACAGCGTAAATCAAGATCCTGGTAGGAAGAAAATATGAAAAAAAAAAAAAAAGAAGAAATGTAAGCTCCCTAAATTTGCAGTAATTTGTCCTAAGACAAGGCAAAAAATATATATAGCACAAGTAGCTGCTGTACACTCCACTTGCATGGTGTTTGCTGGAACACATCTCGTAACCACGATCACACGATGTGTAATGTGTTTGAGCAAATGACATCCAAGTGGAGCCAATTTTCAAATTTTGTTGTCAAGCCATCCTGACAACTATTAAGTCTACAACCACAAAGAAATTTCTTATCACAATTATTCTGCATAGATCAGTTTTGTCTAACTATAATTGCTCATCTAACCTTCAGGCAAAACAGTGTATTTGATGCAACATGCCATAGCCAAAAATCACACAAAAGGTGTCCCCCCCCCAATTTGTTGGTAAATAGTATGTGTTGGTTTACCATCTGGACAGGATGTCCTGCATTCTAACAAAAAGACAAAACAAACCTGAACAATGCTACTCAGCTACAGCTGTTAGCACAACTCCCAACAACCTAATAGTAAAGGGGAGATGAGTTGCTGAAATGTGTAATGAGTGAATCTAAAGAACAAGGTTATCTTGAGGAAACAAATGCTCAATATGTTCAAAGCAATATGAAGGAAAAAAATAATGTGAAGTGCAAGCTATACTCACTTGTATAGTGGCTTTTCCCTGCTCCATTAAAATGTAGTAACAAATTATGACCTCTTTAACCTACAAGGATGATGGGATATCAGTGAACACAGGCATAGGTATGAGCTTGTGGTCTGAAGTACTGTTTTCAATTATTTCATACTTCTTGCTGTATCACGTCATCACATAAGTGAAGAAGAGTTCCTTTCCCACTATCAAGCTGTTTGTCATACATCGATTTTGTAATCAAATTCTGATAAATTGTCATATTTTGTTGAAATCTGTATATAAACAAGAAACAAATGTGTCATATATCAGCAAAAGATTAGAATCACTGCATTATTATGAAAAAGGTAGCAAAGATTAATAAGGGGAATTTAAAATTTATTACATAGCACTTGAGTTCAACATCTCACGGAATTACTTCACCAACAGAGAAATAATACTAACAACCAAATGAGGCTCAAGGTAAGAAGGAAAAGAAAGCTGTCAATTAAGCACTTACGTGAAGTATATCTTAGCACAGTATCCAATCACACCAGACATGATTGCTATTACAACCCATACATCAGCCTTCGGCATTTCAAGAGAGCTAACTAGAGTGACCTGCAAGTAGTAAGTTATTGATATAGTAAAACATCACTGTAGCTGGATAGCCAAGACATCAGAAACATACCAAACCGATAACAGCAGAAATGAGAAACTTGACCCAATCCATTGGTGTTAGTGACGGATTTTTCTTCTCTGGCTACAAAACAATAATTCTAGTTATTGATAATGACTGTAGATGCAACTAAAATGATAATCAAACTGCTATACATCGATTTAACTTCTTGTGATCTATCTTACAAGAACAATTTCCATGTCAGCCATTGGGATGTTCTTGAAATGCTTTACAAATATTCCTCGATCAGGCTTAGTCTTTGTACCAGCCCTCCTGTACATATACAATCAGCCCAGCTAATATAGCTGCAGCAAGAATAAACACTAGAGTCCATCATAAATTTGAAGGTTGAGCAATCAGAACATTGGATCTACCTGTACACCACAATCATCCTATCGAACGTAGGTTCTTGAATTGTCATCTTACTCATCAGATTTTTCAAACTGTCATCACAGGAGTAAAGATACTGCCTGTTAGATACTAAGTATGGCAGTCCAACAAATTTTACTAAGAACATTGAGCAACCTTAGTTCAATTTTTTCTAATCGAATTCTCTCAACAAACAATTCTGGATCTTCTTCATCTTCATTAATTTCATCAGTCTTCTTCGTATCATTCTTTGGCTTCAAATGTTGTTTCTTAGAAAATAATCGGTCAATCCTGTAATAAAAATAAGAATTCATTGGTATAACACCATACAGTATTTTGGTATATAGGAGTAGATTGGGTTCAAAAAAAAAAAAAAACAAAGGTTGCTGCAAAAGAGTGCATATACCTGGTAACCCTGAGCAATGAACTCCAAGCTCGGGATATCATTACATCTACTTTCTCAATGAAAAAGTAGTCAGTTGTTCGATCAATTCCAATGCCTCGACGAAAGATGATATACTACGAGATGTGGACAATGAAGAATGTGGCTTAGGCAACCATGAGAAAAACAGAGGATGATGAAAACATCCAAATGCTATTGTAGATTTCTAATCATCACTCAGAAACATACGTGTCGCCAGTATGAAAAGAAAAGCTGCACGAACGAATAATACCTTGTCTGAAAATTCTGGTAGATTGTCATGTGGGTGCTCTTTAAAATATTTCGTCAACAACTTCTTGTCTAGCTACATTTCAAAGTTAGCAAATAGATCATCAGCAAAATATTAGTTATGTAAGTTACTAAGTTTACCTTTAAATGTAAAAAAGAAAATCAAACCTTAGATTCATCAACTTTGATTGGAAGATTCAACAAATATTTTCCAGATTGAGCAATATCGAACTCTTCATCTGATAACAACTTGAAGTTGCTCTTTTCCATCACCTGCTTGGTACAGAACACAAATAGAAATGATTAAACAAAACTAGTTTTCAATGAAAATTCTAGTTGCTTTGGTTGAGGTCGTTATTTTGCTGCATACAAAGGGTGTGAATGCATTCTTAGAAATATGAGTGCATGGGTGTGTGCTGTAAGGGTTCTTGCTCCTTTTTCTTCTTAATACAAAGATACACAGCTCTCCTGCATGTTCGAGGAAAAAAATAGTAGCTGAAACATCTCCTAGTCACCTAAGAAACAGGAATCTTATCTACATCCAAAGGACAAAAGGAAGTTTTATCAGTTATACATCAACACACTACAAAGCTGACCTGATCCAACTAAGTTCATTGGTGTTGCAGGTTTTCTCTTAAAAAGAATCACCTTAATGAATATAAAAGGGTGGATGGTGGTGTTCCAGTTTCAAACGAGAATATATCTCCTTTTTAAAGCACCATATTCAGTGAATTTTAAGTATGAGCTACATGACAACCACTCAACAGTAAGGCAGTGGAGAATGTAGTATGCCAAGCAATTCATATCCTATTGAGGATTTAGGCACTGAGTCGGAAATCTGTGTACCCTAGGCCAGACAGTCATAGCTCAGTGGTATGAATCAACGCATGGTAATAAATAGGAAATATAGTTGCTACCAGGTGGCTCTCACTGCTCCATACCATGGCATGTATCCATGTTAAATATTTTCACGTGTTTTCAATGTTTTTGGCACAAAGAACAGTGAAGATAATGTGCTAATCAATCCATTTCCCATGAGGATTTAGGTCTTGAATCATAAAACATGTACTTAAGGCCAAAAAGTCAAAGTTCAGTGGTGTGAATCAATGCATGGTACTCCCTCTGGTCCAATTTATAAGGCGTTTCGTGTATGCTAAGAGTCAAAGTCAAACTTCACAACCTCTTACCATTAATTTAGCCAACGACTTTTAATTATTGTATTACAAAATTGATACTATTATATTTGTAACCAAATGTACTATCAAATAATCATAAGTTTATAGGCATACACAATATAATATAAAATAAATAAATAGTCAAAGTGTAATTTAGAAGACCGTGATATGTCAGACTACGCCTTATAAACTGAACCGGAGGGTGTACTAAATAGGAACAATGGTTGCAATCATGTGGCTCTTTGTTGGTCCGTAGCCTGGATCAGTTATAGCTGCGCGTATCCATGTTAAACATTTTTCCATGAATTTTATGCATTCGGCGTAAAGTAATATGGAACGAGTTTACATGAGGATGAGGAAGACATTGGTCCATAGTAATAGTGTAAATGCATAATTCTAAATAGAGAAGCATGTACCTAACTGACCTGAAAAAGATACGTCATGAAATTGAATTCGAGGGTCTCGATTTCCTCTGATGTCAGGTTCTGTTGCTCTAACCTTTTCTCACCAGAAACAGGATCAAACAGTGAGTACAGTTGCTGCACCGAGAACACAGAACAGACAATTAGCCATCTGAACAAAAGTGCCCCTTGAGGAATCAAACAGAGAAGTAAAAGAACAAAGACGAAATGAAGGCTTGCCATGAGGTCTTCGAACTGGAGGAGGTACCAGGCCCGGATGGTGTACTCCACCTTCTTGCACAGCTTCAGGAACTCGTTTCGATCAGCCTCATGCTCTGCGTGCAATTTTCAATCACAAATAGTTAATCAAACAGGGAATCCTGGATACAGAGAACATTGTTTGCAGTAATCCCTTTTGGATTTTACAGCATAAGAGCAACTCCAAGCAGGAGACTCTCCATATCCCTCCTAGTTGTTAGCAATAGAGATTTTGGTAAAAAAAAAAAAAACCCTCCAACAGCTTCTCTAATTGATTATCCGAGTATGTAAGTTTGTGGGACTGTTCTTCCTTTTTTCCTAATTTAAAATGAAGTGCTGTGGGGATCTCCCCCACAGTTTTTGCCTTCAAAAAAAAAAGATAGCGAGACTGGCTCTCCACCATGCTCGCAAAATATAGAAAAGCTGTTGGAGAGTGAAAACATATTGAAAACGATTTTTATGCAAATGACTCAAGAAATGATGCTAGATGGTTTGGATATTAAGTTTTGGGAAAACCCCTTGGAGATGCTCTAAGCCTCCATGGGAGCATCACAAACCGTCTCCAACAGACGATTAAGCATATGACTAACAGTCGTGCCGATGGCCATATAGAGGAAACTCTACTTCTGGCCGCCCAGAACCGATCAAATTGACCACTGATGCTTCGAGCCGAATGAGCAGAGCACTACGTAGTATGTACAACTGAGGACGAAATCCGGCCGACACCACGCGCCGGTCCCCAGACTCCCGGTCAGTCATAGACCACGAGCGCCCAAGCACCACGCACCCGCTGCTGCTGCTGCTGTTGCTACAGAAAGTAAAGAGAGAACCGGGAGAAGCTATGGTGGCTCACCTATGAGGTATGCGAGGCGCATGACGAGCTTGGGCTTGAGGATGGGGATGACGGCCTCCCGCTCCATCCGGACGACCTCGTGCGCCACCCCGTCCTTCCGCCCGTCCATCGCCGCCTGCTTCTTCTCCCCCTCCGGCATCCTCCCCTCCGCCGCCATCCGCGCCGGCCACCACCACTCTTCCTCAGGTGTGTAACCGTATACCAATCGATTCGGCTGTGCGCGTTGCAAAAGCCAAAAGGCAACCGCTGCTGCTGCTTTGTGGTGCGCGACGGCGTGGCCCTAGCGAAATTAATTATCGGCGCGGGCTCGGCCTCGGTGGCGGAGCACGTGGCGACGGCGAACGCTGTCGGCCAGGGTCCGTGGCGGGACAAGCCCCTCAGTCACTGACAAGTGGGACCGAAAAGGTTGCGGGGCCCGTTAGCAGAGACCCTTGCCGCGTTGTGGGTGCGTCGGCAAGTGGTGGGCGTTACCGGGGAACAGTCAACCGGCGACCGTTAGCTGAGCTTTCTATTTCATCGACGAGAAGACCAGCCGTCCAGCCGGGTGGCGCGGTGGCTTGTTCTTTTGCAGCCTTGCTGCTGCTAGTTGCTTCCTGCCACGCTTTCCTCCTTTCTCTACGTGTTGCGTTGAGCTGTAAGGAAACGACCAAAGTTGATCATCCATCTTCTTTAAAAACCTAAAAAAATCATTGCCTGAGTTTTTTTTTATTAGTGTATAAAGTGTAAACAATACCAGCTGTGCTGAATGCTATTCCTTCGAGCAACTGCATAGGTGTACCTACTGTTCACTGTTTAAAAAAAGTCACTTTAGAGGTGTTTGATACACAGTAACTAAAAATTAGTTTTTGGTTTGTTGGTAGATAGAAGGCCTAAACATATGCTCAATTATCACAAGATAATAACCCAATACTTAGCCAGCGATCAAAAGGCCACCTTAAGCTCATCACTAGCATGCAAACATAGCTTAGCTAACTGCTTAGAGTGTTTTTTGCCTGAATTGGAACGAAAAGACAATACTAAATTAGGCTAGATTAGTCCATTCATATATTATTATAAGGATTTTTCTTTTTTATCATATTGTGTTTTTTGAAAAAGAATGGTAGAATTTAAGGAACAAGTCGACTTTGAGATGGACATATCATATACTAGATATGGTGGCAATCGAGATTTCATCATGAACAGGTGGTTGTCTTTTAATAGAACTAGGTGAATATCGCATGCGTTGCCACGAAAATTGCTGATGGATTTAGAATAAAATTACTATACAAAGAGATAAACAATTATAAGTAAAGATTAAAGAATGACGTGACACGCTGATGTGGATAACTAAATGCATGGTGTCTTGATCATAATTGCAAATGCTAGTTGACCATAAATATACCTAACAGTGGGCTCATGAGGTGGATAATTTGCATGTTGAAAGAAATAGCTAATAAAGTTTGGTTTTATAGAAGTTTAAGATTGGTGTTTAGTTGGCGACTATTGTTTTTTTATTGCTACTCTTTGAGAGCAAGTTGCTTTTAATCCGAGTGCATTGTGTGTGAGGTCGAAATGAAATTCTTTTTAAAAAAATCAATTAGTGGTTTAAAATACATATACGAAACTAAAGACGAGACAAATGAGAATTGACAAAAGAATAAACTGAGGCACTTATTTAAATACATGGCAATGCAAGAGCAAATGAATGATTTTAGGATAATCATAGTAGGATATGAACATGCAAATGAGCACCGGAGGTAGACCCCTTTTCATTTGATGTGCGCACAACGGTTTGGTTACCAACACACTTTCCATGCGTTGTGGATAGAGGGAGCATGTAAATGAGTTAGATATAACTTTGGTTCATGCATTTTTGTGGGCGATTTGATTTGATCACACCACGAGCTAATAGTGTTACTTTCCGTTTATTTTACCTATGACGGGATCCAATCCCACGACAACTGTTTCCGAGCTTCGATATATCGACTATGCATGATTTAGGCAGTACGGTCAACGTCAATCTCAATGGAGAGTTTCATAGGGTTTTATGGACATTAACATGATACTATACTAACGAAGAGAGGCACTGTAAGGGTTTCGTAAGAATAGAGATAGTTTTATAGGGATAAAACTCTTTTACATTATTTTTAAAATCTTAGTGCGTTGAAAACTAGGTCATGAAAACTCTACTAAGACTAGCCTAAACAATTGCACGGTTCATGTGCCGTGAACCAAACAAAAGTTGTGAGTGCTCACATGATTTCTGGTCCTATGTTTTTCCATTCCCGTAGACGAGTATGTTCATGTTATCCAACCAAACGGCACCTAAATTTATATCTTGTTGTTCCACACGGGTTTGGCGGGTCTAAATGAGTTTTAGATGTAAAAGATACTTTTTGATGTAGATTATTTTGAAAATATCATTTTATAGAAAGAGGTAAAAATGAGAAAACAAGATCAAGTAGCTAAGCACCTGCCCCGACCCATAAATGGGAGATGATGCCTTGGCCCACTCCAAGATGGGCGGTCAAAGCCCAGCGATGCCAGGGGCAGCGCGGCCAGACGCAGGAGTAGGGAGACCAGACCGACCTCACAGACACAAGGCACGGCCATCTCCCGTTATGGTGGTCCTCGTCGTGGCTATACTCTTTGGCCGGCCGCACGGACGACGATCCCTTCACTCAAATACACATGCGGCGCGTCGCTCTTTAGCCCTCCACACATAGCTACGCACGCATGGGAACTGGTCAAACACAGAGTGGATCAGTGGACTACTAACTTATAAGCAGCTATTAGTTCGAAACTAACATCAGGTTAGGCAATGGTACAAGTACATGATGGCTAGCTAACCTGACCTCCGGTGGATGGTCTCGCCAAGTAAACCGCCGTCGGGGACGCCAGTGGCCATGCACTTCGGAATTCTGCATCACGTCCGCCCGGTCCGACCTCGTCGTTGGCCACGGAACCGGCACCCACCGACCCTCCCTCTCGCCTCGAGCTCCCTGTGCCTTTGCCTTTGCGGGCGAGGACGGCAGGCCATAGGCGCCAGGCGCTGTCGAGTGGGCCAGGACGGGGCAGCGACCGGTGGGCCACGAGCTGCCGGCGGCATGGGAAGCACCTGCGCTGCGCCTGTGGGCTCTGGCCGTGGGCCCTTGTAGCCAGGCAGCGCCCCCGCCCAGGATTCCAGGAACAACTGCCCCTCTCGCTTTCCTCCATGCGTTGTCTTGGGAGACGGGCGAGCACTTAGGCTATCCGCCTATCCGCACTCCTCATTAAATCCATTTGTCTATTCTATACATCAAGATTCCTACTCTATACTACTTTTCCCCGCATCCATTCATCCTCTATATCCCTTCTCCATATCCATCCATCCTCTATATCATATTTTTTAATCCCCCCCTTGTGGGGTCCACTTATCACTTTATCTAAATATATCCATGTGTGATCTAGTTTTGAAGAATTTATTGAGACAAATTTAATGGTGCAATCGAAATTTAATTTGGCTTTTTGATTTGTGAGATAAAACATTTTTTCTTTATTCAGCTAGTGGGGCCCGCCACTGCCTATCTGACTCCTCTCTCCCGCGTGCTCTCGCGCGCCAGCACTGCACGCTGGCCCATGGGCCCCGCCACTGAGATTCCCTGCGTATGCTCTCCCCCAGGCTCGGTGGCCACGTCTGTGCGTCCCGTACGTCCGCAAAGACGCCAGGAATAGCGACCATCCCGCGTTTGCCGTTCGGTTTACCGTTCCCGCTGCGGAGCTTTTTTACGCTATACGCTGATGTGTCCTTTTACCGAAAGTGCATCCCGTACCCAGTGTGGTCAGTCTTATACCTACGGAGTACAGATATGTAGTGTTTGTATACGATGTCCGATGAACTGATGAGTGATGTCCGATGAAGTGATGAGTGATGAGGTTCCTCACCACACCGAGAGCAGGTCGGTGGGTTTTCTAGGCTCAAATGCACAGCTTGTTTTTGAAACAAATGTGCAATTTATTGGCTTCGTGTTTAATTTGTTTCTCTTTGTGAGATAAAACATTTTTTTTTTATTCACTTTTGAGTTTTGAACCACATACTATACTTGCGTGCTCTCGCGCGCCAGTCTACGCCCTCCCATGGGCCCCGCCACTGAGATTTTTGCTCTCCCCATTTGTGCGTCCCGTACGTCCGCAAAGACGCCAGGAATAGCGACCATCCCGCGTTTGCCGTTGGTTTTACCGTTCCCGCTTTATAAAAATAAGTATAATATTTATATCTCCAAATAATTTTGTTAAAAAACTAGATATAAAGTGTTTTTACGATGTCCGATGAACTTATGATGTCCGATGAAGTGATGAGTGATGATACCGATTATTTATTAAAAAATGCACAGCTTGTTTTTGAAACAAATGTGCAATTCTGGCTTCGTGTCTCTTTGTTTCTCTTGCCACCTCTTTTTCACTTTTGAGTTTTGAACCACATACTATACTTGGAGTCTACATGGAAACATGTTTAGAATCCAAGGGCATTCCTGATGGTATTTACTATACATATATAGGTTAGCATCTCCAAGAGTTTACTAAAATTCACTTGGTAAATCTTATAAGGATTTGATAACTCTCTCAAATATATGACAAGTAAAAAAAGATTCCCTCTCCAATAGTTTGGCATAATTCACTTGCTAAATCCAGATCAAACTTATATCAGGAACCCTGAGACAGAAACACAATCATGTTTATGTCTTTCTACCTCTTGAAAACTTACGTCAGGAACTTTGAGGCTGAAACAAAATTATATTTATACCCTTCCACCTCTTCTAATACGTAAGAATACGCTGAATCGAATCGCATATATGTCGCGTCAAGGAGGCTCTTTTTTCCTAACTTGGGATAAACGACAACCTGAGATGGAAAACTATTGGAGAAGATTTTTTTTTGTTTTTGCCAAAAAAAATAAAGATAGCAACTTGGGATTGGGAACTGTTAGAGTTGCTTTTAGGAGTCACAAATCAATTGATCGATGTTGGCATGAGTCTCCAGCACCAAACTTTGACTTGCAACATTTATATAACTGTGCATTTTAAATGCCTAAGTTATATACCGTCAAAATACTTTTTATAGTGAACTAGTCATATCAACTACTATTTGTAGCTCAATCTGTAGCTATATTATTAAAATTTGATCAAGTTATATAACACTAAATAGGTGAATTATACAAAATTATGCAACGAATTGACAATACTTATTTAGTATCATACTAGATTCTTTTCAAAAAAAGAAATTGATCAGACTCAAGATATACTCCCTCCGTCCCATGGAGTATGTCGCCCGGGAAGCGTGTTTGTGAAGGGGACACGGTTTTCCAACGACAAAGTCCATGGGACAGAGGGAGTAGTTTGACTTAGTACTATAATTATATTAGTTTGTTTGAATAACATATGAAATTCAATAAAACATATACTAAGGTGGCATTTTGGCGTTTGGATGACCAGGGATTCTAAAAATCTGGATTATCTACCATGAAGGAGATTATGTGATCTTAAGACTTTGAGTGATAAGACTTTGAGAATCTGATTTAGGTCCCCTTTGGAACTCAGAACTTCTAGAATAATGTTACAAGAAACTATCTATCGTGTTTGGAAGGTGTACAAATTTTTTTATTGGAATACTAAAATCTTTAACATGTTAAAACGGTCATGTTTCCTATATTTTACTTGATAAATCTTATGTTTTACCAAATCGTAAAAAGATATGCCAAGTAAAAAAAGAGCTCATCTCTAATAGTTTGGTATAATTCACACTTGACAAACTTAGATAAACTTAGATCTAACTGAACAGATACTACAAATCACATCGAACCTGAGAGAGAAACAAAATTATGTTTAGGCTTTTACACCTCTTGAAAACTTACATCATAAATCATGAGAGAGAAACAAAATTATTTTTATACGCTTTCACCTCTTTTTAATATGGGACGGATGCACGCGTAGAGTCGAGCACACATATCTACGCGCGTGAAGGCTCTTTTTCAACTTAGGATAAATGACAACCTAGAATGAGAAATTGTTGGAGAGGATTTTTTTTTTGTTTTTACCAAAAAAAAAAAAATGACAACCTGAGAATGGGAACTGTTGGAGATCTCCACGTATATTTGGAATCATATGGCGGAGCATGAGAAAACCATTTTTTCTTTCAAGGCATTTAGTTAGGAATAAGGACCTCTACAAAAGAATACTATAATTCTCGATTTTTAAGAAGTCAAATAGTTAATTTGATAACCTTATATAAAAATATATTACCATTGATGATACAAATAGGTATCATCACATTGATTTTGAAAGAATTCCAATAGAGAGCAACCCCCTCCTGTTACCTTAAAAAATTGATTATTGATTATGAGATATATTTTTGTAGTATATCTAGTTGGAGATATAAATATTAATACTATTTACCAGAAACTCGGTCGAAATTAAACTAGTTTGACCTACAGCAAACACGTACTTATATTTTGGATTTAGGATTTAGGCGTTCGTGGACCGAGCGAGTACCATACAACTTTGATACAGTACTCTCAGTGAACACACATTGTAGACGTCCCGGTAAACGAATCACTATCTGACCTTATCATTGTGCGACTCGTGAGGCCCAAACTCAAAAGGCCCGAGGCAGTAGGCAGTGCAGGGTTTTGCAGCGGTCAGATGGCAGTGGCAGACCAGCAGCGCGCGCTGCTGCTGTATCTGCTCGCCCAAAAAAAGATGGTCGCCCTCACTTCAAAGCCTGTCCCTCGTCAAGGAGGCCAGGCAGCCCCAGCGTTTCACGGGGCCAGCTTCACTTCGCATCCCAAGCTTGAAGCTACTCCCTCCGTCCCATGAATAAACACTCTTATTTGATTTTCTTAATTTTGTTTTGACCATTCATCTTATTTAAAATTTTTTTAATAAATATTATTTATTTTGTTATGACTTATTTTATCATTAGATATATTTTTATAATAATTTATTTATTTTATTATTTGTACAAAAAAATTGAAATAAGACAAATGGTCAAACCGAAATCGTGGAAGTTAAATAAAAGTGTTTATTTGTGGAACGGAGGGAGCATGTACTCAAGCCATATGACAAGGCAGTGCCGTTTTCTTCATGTTCGGCGGTAAATTGTAGCATTGACACTTCTTCTAGAAAGGACTCGGGCCTTACTCAGAACCATGAATATTGCTTGTTCCTAACAATTATTTTATAGTGTTTTTTTTCAAGATCTAGTTACAGACATAGGCATTTATATACACGAGCGCACACTCACCCCTATGAACATATCCTATCCCTATAAACACCTTTGAAAAATAGAATTAGACCGACAAAACTTGAGATTAACGAAGTCACCATAGATGTCGTTGTCGACGGGCACGTCACATACCACTGAAAGAATATCGCCGTTAATCCTGGAATTGTTTTAAAATTATAATATAGTGAAACAATTATTTTCAATGCATAGTTTCATTTTTTATTTATAGGCATTTAGTTTTGTGATCTAGAGTTAGAGACCAAGCCTTTCTGTTTAAAAATACATAGACTTCATAAAAATATGATGTGGTAACTATGACCTTCCTTCTAAATTATAAGACATTTTGTCTTTTCTAAATTTATAAATTTTGTTATACACCGCGATATGCTTTATGTCTAGATTCTTAGTAAAATTTATATATCTAGAAATGACAAAATATCTTATTATTTATAAAAAATTGAGTATTATAGATAAAATCTTCACTTAAACTTGTCTAAGATTATTTTCTGTCTCAGTATATATAAAAGCACTTGCACATCTTCTTTATCAAGAAATCAAATTTTTATATAAGAATAATATTAATATTTGTATCTCAATGAGTTTATTATTAAATTATATTTCATATAATCGTGTCTAATAAATATTAATTAAACAAAAATTAATACCTTTAATATATTTTACTAATTTTAAAATATATAAATGTTTGAGAAGTGAAGATGTGCCCTTGTTTTAGGAACGGAGCAAATGAATGTCGCTGTGTATGACAGCCGATTACCCAAAGTGTAGTTTTCCGTAATGAGACCCACATACACATGCCGAAAGCCCAAAAGGCCGAGCTTTGCAAAGACCCAGAGAGGAAAAACCAGGGGCCTAGCGCGGTCCAGTGGACCCACCCACTCGTCACGACTCACGATAGAGACCTCTACCGCCCAGCTCACCGACAGCTGGGTCCCACGCAGTCCGGTCCCACGGGTCATCTCCACGCCCCACGTCTCTCGAGGGAGGCCTGCGGTGGAGTAACTGATCCCACAAAGGACGGAACCGATGGGGCGTGACTGGCACACGCCTCTTCCCCCACCCGGCGCGGGCACCACGTGCCCGCCCCTGCGCCCCGTCCCCCCACGCCGAGAAGGAACTGACGCAGCGGGCCCGCAGCCTTTTCACGCGGGGGGGCGCCTCCGCCGTCGTCCGATCCTCCCGGGCCGGCTGGGACACCGAACAGCGAACGCCGGGGCTCAGCTCTCCCGTTCCCTCCTCCGCTCGAGTTGGCTGGCGGCCTCTCGCCACGGGCGCCGCCGGACGGCCGGGCCGGACGGGTGGTCCTGGCCGCGCGGCGGAGCAGCGGATCCCACCCGCCACCCATCGGAGAGAGGATTTGGACAATTGGAAAGGCGAGGCGAGCGCGAGGGAGCCGCCAGGTGGGAGAGGGGTCGTGCGTTTCCGGCGTTCCTGCTGGCGCGCTGCTAAATGCTGGAGTGATATCGGGTTAGCGGCGGTAACAGCAGGGTAACGCATGGTTAATTGCTGCTGCCTTTCGCTGCGTGGGTGGGCCCCGCAGGCCAGGGCGCGCAGCGGCGTGAGGCTTCTCCTCCGCCTCAGGTCCGGTCACCGCCGGCTGCTCTCTCCTCTTTGGTTGAGACGCGTCTGGTAAAAAAGAACAGCTAGGTTAGGCCTCGCAGCATTTGTATTTTTTTTTTCTTTTCAGAAAAATACGAGTACTTTCCAAAACAAATGCAGAGTTTTTCTATCGATTACAACGAGCACTAAAGATTTGTGACACTAGGAAACATCAAAAATAAACAACGGTAGAGTTGAAATAGCAGTCATTAATCATGCACATTCAGCCTGACGTTCAGCAGGACTTATAAACCGGTTTATAAGTCGAAATAGTTGATTTTTTATTAAAAAAACATTGTACAAGAAGCAAAAATATTGTACAAGTAGCTGAAGCGAATAGAGCCTTTTGCAGTCGATGTACATCTTTTTCATGTATCTCTAGAATTTATCAAATTGTGATATCTCGAAATTCTAGCATGTATGGACATGGTTACCAATTTTTAGCAGACAAGTTCTCGAGCCACAAAAGAATGGTGTTACCGTGTCGCATGGCTCATAGATCATATTATTTTTAACAGATGGTAAATACATGTAATAATTTTGATACTCCACCATATAGATCTATATAATGTTGTTATAAGGACCTATACAAGCAATGTGCTTATGTCTACTCAATTAAAACATAGCACTAAAGTTCTGCTGAACTATAACAACTATAGCCCCAAATATAGTTATAGGGTGTTTGGTTTGAAGAATGGGTGGTCCATCACCTTCTCATTCCTCACTTTTCTTATTTGGTTTGTGGAATAGAATGAGTTGATTCCACCAAAATTCATGGGATGAACTCATGATGCATCACCTCATGAGGCATGGGGTGGTTCTACAAAACAAACACCTCAAGCGAAGTGACTTTTGGGCGTGTTTGGGACTGCGGTAACCCACCGTGTGCGTGGTATGCCGTATGCGTATCGTGGCCCTTCCGCCACAATGCCGAAAACTCATGCGCTAGTTCATTTATGCGGTTTCGATGCCGTGTGCAGCAAAGAGAATCATCACACCGCATGAGAGTTTGTCCCGATTCTCGGATTGTTTTTACTGCCACCGCAAGGAATGTGGTCCCCAACACGCCCATTGTCGCGCATACATGTTGCATATATGGGGCTATTTGGTTTGGCGCCATCGTTCGCGACACCACGCTCATGGTCGTGACACTACGCTGACTATTGTTTGGATTCCGTGTACGCTAAGGAAGCCACTGAGCTTTTGTGTGTTGGTTTTCGTCACAAGTGAGGTGCCCACTTCTCTCGCCACACGATGCCACAGCTTTGGTGGCCACGCCACACCTTCGATGGCGTGTGGTGTCTAAGCACCAATAATCTCTATCTCTTTTAGGACTTCACATATTATGTATATTGTAATGAAGCATTTAGGGTGAATGAACCATGCAGTCGAGTTAAAGCATAATTAGAACCTATTTTATTAAGGGCATGCTATATTTTGAACTTTTTTCTTGCCAATGTGCTACCTTCACACCTTTTGTTTCTACTGATTTGCAATAATACAAAATAAGATTCCCTCAAAAAAAACACAAAATAAGAACCATAGTATTAATTACACCTAGGCTCATGTGGATTTCATAGAAACCAACACATCAAATTCACTGACAACATCCACAATTTATCTTTTCCTTCTACCCGCTTCGGTTATGTTGATAGCACACGCAAACTACTCATGTAGCACTCTCACTTTCTAAGAACTTCAGATACGCCTCACTAGTAGAGCTTGTCTCGGCAAAGTGTAAAGAAAAAGTTTCTTTGTATTGTATAGAAATATTTCCTTTTTAGATAAATATTTACGCGCAATGAGAATCACCCAGACTTCTAAAATTTATGGCAATTTATGGCTCCGTCACTGATGCATTTTGCTAGTAATAATTTGCATTCATAATTGGTGTCAAGTGGACATCTTAGTGTTATAATGCTTTTAGAACTAACAATTAGAAGTATACCCGTGTATTGCTGACAGAATTGTGGATCCAGAGATAAACTATTATAAATTAATAGTAGTAGATGGCGTGACACATCGGTAACAACAATTAAATACATATGGTAGTGGACTGCTTTGTATGTGTGAGATAGAATGACTGATATAGATAAATTTATAGCTCCATCGTTGATACGTGTTGCTAGTAAGTTACATTCTTAGTTGTTGTCAAAAGTGGACATCGCTTGAAACCATAGTGTTATAGTGTTATTAGAACTAGAAGCATATTGTGGGAATTGCGGTTGAACTAGAAAAAATTATACGAAATTACTTGTACAAAGAAAATAAGTTATTATAAATTAATGCTAGTGGATGACGTGACATACCAATGAGAACACTTAAATATTTGTATGATGAGTACACTTAAATATATGTGATAGTAGATTGTATGTATGTCGAGATGGAATGGCCAGTGGATATAGATATAGACATAGATAAATTAAAACTATATAAAGAATAAACTATTATAAATTAATGGTAGTAGATATCGTGACATACTGATGACAACATTAGATATATGGGCTGCTTATATGTCGAAATAAAATAGCCAGTAAATACAGATATAGATATAAATATAGACATAGATACAGATATAGATACATATATAAATATATAAATATAGATATAGATTAAAATTATATATATTTTAGCCTCATGAATAGTGCCAAGCAACCATCGCCTCTGCTCCTCCACCGTTGGACCTGCACCTGGCAATCTTCGGACACTCATATGAGGAACGTGTCTCGTCCAGATGAGCCGAAAACATGCTACCAATAACAATTACCACTAAACAAATGACAGTTATGTGCAGCACTGGACAAACACAGCTTTGGAGTCATATACTACAAACGAAAAGCCATAAGCTCATCTCCAATAAACCACTATCTTGTTTGTCTGAACAAAAGTAGTAAATTCTCCCTCGAAAAACAACACACCAAAAACCAAGTCCATGTCCAAGCAGCACAGCACAAAGCTCCCCGTCGGACGCGCATGGAATCCTCAGCCCCCGGCGGTCGCGAGCACCAATGGCCGGCTGACAGCGTCCGATGGCTCCAAAACACGTCTCCCTCGGGCTTAACCACGGCTAATCCCGGCCAAACCCACCTCCTCTGACCGGACCAACGCCCGGCGAGCGGCGCCCATCGCTGCTGCCAAAAGCACGGAGGCAGGCACCCATCGCACGGGCACAACAAAGCGGCAGTGCAGTGGCGTCCAGCAGTAAATAATTTAAAACGAGGTTAAATCGAGGTTAAAAAAATATTCTTTACCCCCGTCCCTTGCCCGCGGGGAGAGACAGGCCCACGCTGCCGGGCCCGGGCCGGGGCCGGGGCCGGGGCCGGGGCCGGAACGGTGAGCTCACCGCCGCTGCCTCGGGGCGGTCGTGGTCGGCAACGCGAGGCAGCGCGCGCACACACACACACACTCCCTCTCCTCTCTCTTGCAGCCTTGCTCACACAGCACACACACGACACGCTCACACACGCAGTCACGCTGCGAGAGAGGGAGGAGAAGCGACACCGGAAACTGACGTCGCCTTCGGCGGCCTGCTACTTAAATCCCCTCGCCTCGCCTCCGGCTGCCTCCTCTCCTTTTTTTCTCCTTCCGCGCAAATCGCCCTGGTGCCAGGTGCGCGGGGGCAGCGGCGGAGGTCGGGACGAATTCCGGCCGGCGGGGACGTGGTGGGGCGGAAGTGCATGTGAGATCCGATGGCGGCGGCTGCAGCGGCGGCCGGCGGCGGTGCCGGCGGTGGTGAGTGTGTGTGTCGTGCCACTCGCTGCTGGTTGGGTGGGGGGTGCTTGGGCTCAGAGACTGCCGTCCCATCCGAGGTGGTTTGGGTTGGTTTGTGACGAGGTTTGTTTGCTTCGTGTGGCTCCGCGTGCAGGTGCGGAAGCAGGATGCGGCGGAGGCGGAGGGAAGGACGCGCTGTTCGTGGAGCTGTGGAAGGCCTGCGCGGGGCCGCTGTCCAGCGTGCCGCCGCTCGGGGAGAAGGTCTACTACTTCCCGCAGGGCCACATCGAGCAGGTGAGCGAGGCCATACCGGGAGGGTGGTGCCCTGACGACGCCGGGGCTGGGGAGCTGTCTCTTGTTGCTGCTGCCGCTGTATCCTCGCGTTTTTTTCGAAGGGTTTTTGGGTTACGCGTGTGTGCATGCGTCGGAATCCTTGCCGAATTTCGCGTGATCGCAGCGGATTCCGGGGTTTGGAGGGGTTTAGTCTCGGGATTATTTGATCTGAGCGCGACGGGGTCCCTGTGCCTCCCTTCGATTTGGGAAAATTACGGGCCTGCTGCGCTTTCGACGGCGCCGAGGCCCCGGATTTCAAATCCTCGTCGTCCGCAGCTTGGATTCGTGGTTCCGGTTCCTGTGAAGGCGCGGAATCATGGATTCTGTCTGGAATTGTCTGGCTTTTGGGGTTGATTCGCATGCCCGCTGCAGTGCTGCAGTCTGCGCTGGGTTTGCTTCTGATGCGGAGGGTTCGGCAATTTTGAGCCATGGGCACTTCGGTCGCTCAGAATCCCATGCGGAGGATCTTCTAATTTGGGGAATTTTTTTTTTCTAGGTTTGCCAGGTCGGTTACTTTTACTGGTCACTTCAGTGAGCTCAGATGAGGTTCTTTCATTTCATTTCATATGACCCTAGAAGCTTGGTCTTTGTTTAGTGCCCCTTTCTCGAATGGTATTAGGAATCAGCGCCTTTATGGTTTTTTAATGTTATCCAAAGCTCCGCATTTTTTTACTGACATGGGAGATATGCAATGATTCTTCTTTCTAAGATTCTTGCGCTGCTCTATTTCATTTTTTGGGCGCTGATTGTGTGGGATTCTGCTTGTTTCAGGTCGAGGCATCAACGAACCAGCTTGCCGAGCAGCAGGGCACGCCCCTCTACAACCTGCCATGGAAGATTCCCTGCAAGCTCATGAACATCGAGCTGAAGGTAACAACTTGGCTTCGTGGCTGTTCACTGTAGCATTGTGTGCATGCATATGCTTGAGCTTGATCCTCGTTTCCTTTGCTAGGCTGAACCGGATACTGATGAGGTGTACGCCCAGCTCACTCTGCTCCCTGATAAGGTGGGCAACTTCTGGTTTTGCTTCTTGCATGCTCAGACTTGTAATGTTAATCAGTGCTATGTGCTTATGTTTGTGCTTGATTTACAGAAGCAAGATGAGAATACATCTACAACAGCGGAGACTGAGGAGTCAGAGGAGGTGGCGCCTCATGCGCCACCAGCCACAAATGAGGGGCTTCGCATCCATTCCTTCTGCAAGACATTGACTGCCTCAGACACAAGCACGCATGGTGGTTTCTCAGTGTTGCGACGGCATGCAGATGAGTGCCTCCCACCATTGGTTAGGCCCTTGGAACCTGACTCATGTTGTTTTTGGTTTAGTACTGCCTGTTGTTGGCCTAATGGTGGTGATGCCTTTGATGTTTCTCCTTGATCAGGATATGAGTCAACATCCCCCAAATCAAGAATTGGTGGCCAAGGACCTGCATGGGGTCGAGTGGCGGTTCCGTCACATCTTCCGAGGTGATGCCTCATTGTCCTACTCGTAGTGGATTTATTTCAGAGTAAATAGTGTTATATGCTCTTTCTTGTTTATTCACTTTAGGTTCACTAGAGGAGCGCGTGCTTACTGCCAGCTTTTACCTGTTTTTGAATTCACTAGAGGCTATTTGTGTACTGACCATTCACTTTGAATTTAATTGCAAATTTTTTAAGAAACAATTGTTAGTTGTATATAAACAGCTTAATTCTATTATCTGACTAGGGTCATACTGTCACCAGAAAAATTTATGTATTTAATATTTTTGGGTTGCCCTGCATTTGATTTGTGGATGATGCTAGCAGTTTTCTCTATGATTCTTCTTCACACTTAGTTTATTTGGTTTAGGAATCCCTGCTCCATTGGTGATGACCTAAATTGTAACTTGGATAGTTGATGATGTGGCACTTGTTAAAATCTACAACTTTGTGTTTCATTTACATCAGGTCAGCCACGGCGACACCTCCTTCAGAGTGGTTGGAGTGTTTTTGTTAGCGCGAAGCGTCTTGTTGCGGGGGATGCCTTCATATTTCTCAGGTGTCATACTATGCTATGCTGCGCAGTTAATGTTGCTTGCTCTTTAACTCTTTCTATTTAAAATTTTGACACTGGACTACTGATTCCTTATATTTTACGAGATAGAGGTGAGAATGGGGAGTTACGTGTTGGAGTTCGGCGTGCACTGAGGCACCAAACCACTATCCCATCTTCAGTCATATCAAGCCACAGTATGCATCTTGGTGTTCTTGCAACAGCATGGCATGCAGTGAACACAGGGAGTATGTTCACTGTCTACTACAAGCCAAGGTTCGTAAGGAATTATAAGCTTATAGTTATATTATTTCTGTTTCTGTGTTCACTTTTAGCAGTAGTGCTGTTCCAATCTGTTACTTAATTGATGCATGAAGTTGCATGATTCCCTTGTCATGATAGAAGAAAGTTTTGGGATCAATGGATAATGAACTGCATGTTTGAGCTGAGTTGTTCACACTCATCCTGCAGGACTAGTCCAGCTGAATTTGTGGTCTCACGAGATAGGTACCATGAGTCACTGAAACGAAATTATTCAATAGGGATGAGATTTAAGATGAGATTTGAAGGCGAAGAGGCGGCAGAGCAAAGGTAAGAGTGCCTGTAGTGGGTATTTAGTTTATTTACATACCACAACAAAGTTTACCTTTGGAGATAAACTTTGATATTTGTTAGATTCACTGGCACAATAGTTGGAATAGGTGCTTCTGATCCATCTGGTTGGGCTGATTCAAAATGGCGTTCCCTTAAGGTATTGACGACATATTTGTTTCTATGGAAGCAGAGTTAATTTATACCCATCTTTACCTAACGTATTCTTGTGAAATTAGGTGAGATGGGATGAAGCTTCTTCTGTTCCTCGTCCTGAGAGAGTTTCTCCTTGGCAAATAGAACCTGCTGTTAGCCCATCTCCTGTGAACCCTCTTCCAGTCAGATTCAAAAGGTCTCGCTCAAGTGTTAATGCTTCACCATCTGATGTGTCAACTGTAACCAGAGAAGGTTTGAATTTGACCTTTTGTTGTGGACTCATCTGAAGCTTGTAGTTCTATCATTACTAATGCACGAATAACCTTTTCATGTAGTTGCTTCTAAAGTCATGGCAGACTCGCAACAGAATAGTCTCCCAAGGGCCTTGCACAATCAAGGAAGGACACAACTGTCAGGTCAATACCGTGATAGCAGTGATGTGAAGACTGCTCAGGATCTTATCATGTGGTCTTCAGGAACTGAGCAGCAGAGGAACAATGTTGCTGCCCAGACAAAGCTAAGTCTGGAGGGTTGGACGCAAACTAGAAGTCCCAAAGGTTACAATCAGCTGTTATCGGCATTTCAGCCACTGAAAGATACACATAATCCACTTAGTCCTTTTCCTAGTCAAATATCTGGGACTCACTCAAACACCTGGGACACAGCCGATACTCGTTATCCAGTCCAACAGCCCAACCACAATGTGTTGCCTAGCACATGGTCTTTTATGCCTCATAGCAGTGCTTTTAGGATGGATCAGCAGAATTATCTTGTGTTGCCTGAAGCTGCAAAGTTTACTGGGAAATCAGCTTTCACTTCATTTCAGGGTCATGTCACTGATCAGTGCTCCACAGGCTGCTGGTTTGGAAATGTTGAGTCAAGTTCCCACACAAACCATGCATCGTCAAGTTTGATCAGGCCCCAGCCTTTGGTTATTGGAAATGATGTTCAGAAAACCAAAGGCACTTCATTCAAACTATTTGGGATTCCTCTTGGCAGCCCAGAAAAATCTGAAGCTCTGGTATCCCCACCAAGTGTCGCATATGACGGGAAGCTTCAAACTTCACCATCAGAAAAAAGTAATCAGCTAGACGTAGTTGAAGTGGATAACTGTACTGATCCTTCTAAGACTGTGAAGCCACTTGATGGTCCTCAGTCAGATTACGTTACTGAGAATAATCAGCCTTGCCCAGAAGCTACCCAGAATATTCAGAACAAAGTGCAAAGTAGTTCCACCAGAAGCTGCAAGAAGGTTCACCATACATTGCACCTTTTTCCTTGCTAGTCCGTTGATACATAAATTCTTGCTAGGCCCAAACCTTCCAAGTGAATACTGTTCAAAGTATCCTAAATGAAGTTATGTACTGCTAGGCCCAAGCCTTCTGTTGATCCCTTTTGGCAACATGTTTTATGTGTCTGGAAGCACTGGTCCGATAAAACCTGCTAGTTGTGTAATCTTTCATGCTAATAAATTGTTGAAGGTTTTTCTTCCTCCTGCAAGTGTCATGTTTGGATCTGCTTGACATCATCCACACAGCTATTTATCCTCCTTAAGTTTTGGCTGTCAAAAAGGGGAAAAAAATGCTTGTGAATCCTCTGACAGACTTTTTAATCTTTATAAGAAATATATGCCCTTTGGATACATGGTCTATGTAAATGGTTATTAAATACAATATGTGATGACAAATGTAATGTTGTCATATTAGATAAGTGACATGGGCCTTGAGAAATTTTAGCTTTCTAATGATAACAAATGGATCTTGTGTTGCCTGTGGTATATTTCTGATAAGCCTTTCTCATTTCAGGTCCATAAGCAAGGCAGTGCCCTCGGCAGGTCGATTGATCTAACAAAGTTCACTTGCTACGATGAGCTGATTGCTGAACTGGATCAGATGTTTGACTTTGACGGTGAGCTGAAGAGTTCTCGCAAAAATTGGTTGGTCGTCTACACTGACAATGAAGGCGATATGATGCTGGCTGGTGATGACCCCTGGAAGTGAGTTCTACTGCCTGAGTATCTGTTGTGTTGCCTGGAAATGCAACGACGATTAACCTAGACATAACTTGAATTCCTCTGTTTGTGCAGGGAATTCTGCGACATGGTCCACAAGATCTTCATCTACACAAGGGAGGAAGTCGAAAGGATGAACCCAGGTGCCCTAAACTCAAGGTCCGAGGATAGTCTATCTGACTCACTTGGAAGAGGAGGGTTGGCTTCCAAAGAGGCCCAAGGTGGCCCGTCTACTTCGACTCTCAATTCCGAGAACTGCTAAATTGTCCAGTCAGAGAGGTAGCTTCAGCAGCCTTGGTTATACGGAAGAATATTTGTTCATCCTAAAATATAATCTCTTATGTGCTTCTGCTTTTGCAGGCCCTTTGAAGTGGTGAAGCAGACAAAAGTCCATGAATCAGCGTGACCGGACGAATGAGGAAGGTCTTGTAGTGGTGTAGTAGGTACTTTGTGTGTATGCCTTCGGGTAAGCCCCGCGGTACCGAGTTTGTAGATGGTGCTTGTCCTGGTGCCAGTTTCCCGTTGTAAGCTAAGTTTTTTTGGGTGTGTGCCCTGTGCTAGGGGTTAAGTTATTGTAGCATAGCAGGAGAGAGTAGGCAAGAAACCGCTGGTGCGCCTGCTTGGCCCTCTTTTCCTTCCTAAGCCCTGTAAATAGCCTTGGTCCTGAAGCGTAGTAGTGTATTGTAGACAGCCGTACTTGACATGGTACTCTCAGAGGCGCGCTTGCTCCTGACTGTTAAGTGTTCGGTTGGGTATGTATGACCTGATGTGTGTGTATATGTTGGAAGTCATGCTCACATGCAAGAGTAGATGGTAGAGGATCTGCTGCCATGGTAGTGTTTGGTTTGCTACACTGACGTGCAGGTGGCAAGCTGGAGTGGGATGCTCTGTTTTGCTGCAGGACATGGACAGAGTCGCGAGCTTTTGTGGTGCTCGAGCCTCGAAGTGCTGAATTCTGTATGGTGCTTGTAGTACTGAATGCTGTGCTTCATTGTGTGAATCCGGGTGAAGAAAATGGTTACTGCTGCTACACAATTGGCATCGAAACGTGCCACAGGGAGTAAAGTGAGGCGGAGCACCCAACTCCTGTTCCGTGACAGGGAAAGAGGCCCCACGCACCGTGCACGGGGCGTGCGTGACCGAGCGAGTGACCCCCCGGCCCGACCAGTGTTGAATGCCTCTCTCTTCCCCTCCGTCCGTCTCTCCCAGACCCAGATTTGTGGATGCAGCCGTACAAGATCCTACTCGTGCAAGTGCATGCAATAACGTACTACTATGCCGCGGGGTGATGTGATGTGATGTGATGTGGATTGGATCCCTCTGTCTCGGCGCTGCCGGTCCGTCCCTGCCACGCGATACGGCCCCGCCGTACGCTGCCGTAACGGCGTCCACCTAGCCCGACGGGATTTATGGCCGTGTCGACCGGCAGCCCCGCCGGGCGGTTTAAGTTTAACCACCTGTACTGTAACTCAACCCCTCACGCTCTTAGAGCAGCCGGGCACCAGATAGCAGGGCAGGTCACTGCTGGTTAAAACAGTGGGGGCTCGCTTCTTAGAGCAGCTGCAACACGTGAGGGCTTGTTTTGTTTCAGCCACACCACGTCTAAACTGTAGTCGCGCCACCAAAACCAAAGCTGCTGTTTGGTTTATAAAACAACTTAGGCAACCACAAAAGATTGAAAGGTAAACTAGCAAGATTCTCACCACAGAATGTGGTGGTAATTTTTGGCATCTGAACTGTTGACGAAGCTAACCAACATGCTATTACTGTACTCCCTCGGTCCCTATTTAGAGCTTATTTAGATCGAAGAGTTTTCATAAGAATTTTAAAGGAATGCACTTTCTATATTTTGCTTGCATCACATGGTGCTTGGAATGGAGGAACGAAATTTCCTTTTTCTATGGAAAGACTTGCTTTCCTTCATGAAATGGAGAAATAAAACTCGTACACTTCAAACTCTTGGAAATTTTTCCTACATGTTGAATGGAGACATGTGTAGTCCTTGTTCTCACTAGAATAGAGGAATAAACATGTTCTTTTATATTCGTGTGTTCCAAACATCCATTCCTACAAAATTTATATTTTTCAATCCACTATTGTCTACCTATGCTCATTTCCTATTTCTACATGTTCTTCCTTCGCTCTGTTTTGCATTTCTCTGTTCCATACCGGCCTAACTATCACTATATGGAAGATATACCGTACCGATCATTTTTTTTAAGTTTGACTAGATTTATAGAAAATATTAGCAACAATTATATCTCCAATTAAGTTTATTTTGAAAATAGATTTAACGGTCTATCTAATGATACTAATTATGTCTAATAAATATTAGTTTTTTTTTATATTTTTAAATTTGAATATGTGTGAATTCTCACGAAGCGAAAATGACGGTTAAAAGAGGTAGAGGGAGCACACCAAATTCTCAGGACAAATCCATGCTATAAGGTTTAGCCAACAAAATTCGCTCTAGTGTATTGTCTTGCATCCGGTGCAAACTCCAAGGTGCTCATTTGTTTTCTTCTCTCTCCTTTTCTCTCTCTAGTGCATTTCTAACAAATCATATTACTCTCTGTGTCCCCCAATAAATCAATTTCTAAAGCTATTTTCAAGTAATTTTTTTAATATTTATCCAAATTGATAGAAAAATATAAATATTTATGGCACAATACAAACTTATCATGACAATATGGTTTATGGTGTTTACTTGTATCTAATAATACTAATTTGGTACCATAAATCTCGGGGCACTCTTTTATAAATTCAGTCAAACTTAAGACAATTCTAGAAATTAATATATTCGAGGATAGACACATCGATTCATAATAAGATGATGGGTTATCACTGCTAGTGCGTCAGCTGGTTTGTAACATGAACCAACTGTGAAAAGAGGTCTCATCATCATCGTCAATTTTTATTACCAATCGACCATGATAGTCCATCATCACAGCTTGGTCTCACTAACCGGTGGCGATAATAACCATGGTACATTATAGTAAAACTAATGACCTCTTTTAATCAAGCAGATAAAGACAAACTTTATATTAAAATTGTACCATTAATAATATATACAACTTTATAGTTGATAACTTTTTTATTTGAAATCATTTATAGTTCTAAAACTTTGTTTGAAGTTATCATATTTTGAAGTTCAATTTTTTTTTGAAATGCTGAAACAAACTCAGATAAATAAATGGCCAAAACCAAAATCATCGATCTCGATGAGGTCTTCAACTTAGTGTGTTGATGACTTCGTTATTTGAAACCATTTATAGGCCTAAAAATTCCATTTTAAGTTCTCAAATTTTCAAAAGACATATGATGGAAAAATTGACCAGAAGTAGAGCTAAAGATCTTAATGAAATCAACAACTTTGTTGTCGATGTTTTTTTGAAAATCCTTTGTTATTCCATAATTCTATGTGAAGACCTTGCATCTTGACATTTAAAATTTTAAATGACTTCGGATGAGAAATGACCGGAGGAAATGTCGTTAAAGATATCGACAAGATCTAAACCTTTCCATTTGAAATTTTTTTCATTTAAATTCATTTATGATCTCAAATATTCATTATGATATCTATAAAAATCAACACAAAAGAAAAATATCATACATTTGAACATTGAACATAATGACTTTGGGGTGGAGTGGTTGGGGTGCTACCTATGAGGCCATAAGTTGCAGGTTCGAATCTCATCGAATGTACGAGCATGGCTTTCCCTAGGATTACTATTCTTTTCTTGCTTTTCTTTATAGTGATTTACATTTCCTGAGAAATTATTGTCGGCGCCGGTTGGTAAGATGAGCTAACCAGATATCACCACAGAGAGCCAAAACTGGGGATGGTGATAATTTTTTGTGAACATCAAATTTGGAGTTTAGACGAGTGGAGGGCTAGTTCCCGGTTGCTTCAGACTCCTAGCTACCTGTAGACCGCTTGTTTTCTTAGTTAAATATTATTTCTTTTACTCTGACGTATGGGACTATGGTTGTCTGACAGAAGTAACAATGTGACAGCGCAAAGTGTGTGTTTGGTTCGGCTTCCAACAGCTCCAGCTCCGCTTGTTTTGTTAGTTAAATATCATTTCTTTTACTCAGACGTATGGAACTATGGCTGTCTGACAGAAGTAACAATGTGATAGCGCAGAGTGTGTGTTTGGTTTGGCTTCCAACGTGTGACAGAACCGACCAATCCATCTGAGATTAAGCGTAACTGTCCCCGTAATAACGTTGACACGCATACACCGCTTCTCGAATAAATCCGGTAGTCCGCCGAGTGTCACGAAGGACCTCGGTAAATCAATTTACAACCAGGATCATAATCAAGGTATATCATACATCAGCAT
Source organism: Chrysopogon serrulatus (assembly GCA_015844335.1). Classification (NCBI taxonomy): domain Eukaryota; kingdom Viridiplantae; phylum Streptophyta; class Magnoliopsida; order Poales; family Poaceae; genus Chrysopogon; species Chrysopogon serrulatus. Next base: position 44,795 of record JADLZL010006723.1, on the reverse strand, counting down.
ACAGAGTACGGCGGAATAATTATACATCGAGTGTTATTACAGTACCGATTCCAATATGTTACATAAAAGTAGTCATTATTTCAAACTACAATATCATAAGTGTTTTTACAGCACCAGTTTTATTCAAGCCTCCTTTACAAGCATGGTGACAGAGTTATAGATATGGCCAAGCCCACTGGCCCTTACTCATCTACGTCATCTACAGGATTAAAGCAAGTAACACAATAATCCTCATAAAGCAAGTCACCTGCAACAATGGGTAAAACCCTGAGTACTCAATTGTACTCCGCAAGACTTACCCGACGGGGGAAAAAGAAAAAAGGTTTCAAGGGTACATGACAAATATGAAAGGGAGGTTTATTGACTAGCAACCTTTGCGGAAAAAACGCTTACTAACGAAATCCTTATTTCAATTTTTATGATCAAGTTCCTTCAGCTATTTAGAGCTACTCTTGCATTGGCTACATTACCTTTTTAAAATTATAGCAAACAATTTTACGAAGTGAGGTACCATAACATAGTCCTTCTAATCTCAACATTAGTTATCATTTCTTAACTACGTCTCTGCGAAAAGGTATGAGTTTCTCACTATCCGAGAGAGACGGCGATTCGAATCGATTACACCAGCTGGGTGAAGCCCGTATCACACACCCTAGCTTGCAAGCCGGACCAAAGCTTGCTCGAGTCACTGTTCACTCTATTTGAAAGATGGAATCGAATCCGGTTGCAAAGCTCATGGTACTGCGTCTCACAAGTCATACCCGTTCAGCCCGTAGCCCGTAGTCACGCAGGGTCTTGACCAGTACCCTTTCCCCATCCAGTCGTCCCAGCAATGCACCAGCGGTTCAAGAACCACCTCGAATAGGCTAATCAGTTTCACCGTCGAAACGAGTTATTCGGCGGTTATGTGAAGGTACATTCAATCTCACACCTAGATCCAGAATACGGTTCGGTCCTTAATCGACACAGACGGAAAACACAATCTCCGTCCGGTCTCCAATTATTATCCATCATATGATTAAGGACATCACAAGTATCAACATCGGGTTGCGGATGACAGGAATCATCCGACTTCTAATTATCTAGGCATGGCTAAGCATCAACTATCTACCAATACTAGTAGAAAAAAAGGATGTATTTGAGTGGTCAAGGTGTTCATGCAACAACGGTGTCACGCAATTCTTATAACGTAATGCATAAAGTAACTTAAATTGGAGTAAATATTTGCATTTCAAATAGAATGGGTTAATAAGATGCTCCGAGGCTTGCCTCGGCGAAAAGTGGATGGACCGTGGTTTGGGCACTCCGGCAGTGGGTCAGTGGTTCCTTCTTCTCCTCCGGGTGCTGCCTCCTGCGGATCCTCCTCGATCACGGTATACTCGACGGTAGGTTCTCCCTCGGATCCTATACGAATGTATGCATTGTATGAATACCAAGAATGCATATAGAATGTGCCAGGTGAAAAAAAACTATAACATGAAATGATGCACAATGTGATGATCATGATAATGATGGAAAGCTACATAAGGTTCCATGTGTGCAGTCCTCTTTCTCTGATGACAACACTATATTATCAAGATTGTTTATAAGAACGCTAAAGATTACTTGTTTTTAACTCACACACGTAGTAGGTGCATATCTCCTCTCCGACGAAATGATTTAATTATCACAAAGGAACATTCATCACTCATCAATTAGCATATTCAAATTGTTATCACTAAATAATGGAGAGGCCGAGGATCAGTGGGGTTTATGATCCAAGGTAAAATAACATAACTTAGAAAGCCATACAAGTATCACATGATAGTGCTTTCTTTTAAAGGTATTTAATGCATACATATTTTATTTGTATATTCCAAGAGGCATGACATGAAATAATAAAGTACATATCATATAATTGGAAATAATTAAAGGTCAAACAGTACTCTGAAAGTCTAAAACAGCAAAGCATGGATTTAGAACATTCAAATATCACACACATGAAATTATACCCTTTTCCTTTTCTTTTATTTCTAATTTTAGAAATAATGATTTTATAAAACATTCTTAAATCTTTCTCAAACTTTTTATACAGACTGTTACTACCATGAAATGGGTGTAAAATAATTTTCATGATTTTTGGATCAATATTTTATTCTATAAAAATCATGGAATGTCCATTTGTTAATTAAAAGGGGTAATTTTTGATCAAACCAAAATAGCTATTTTTCTAGGTTTCATATTTTTCCCACAAAGATTCCATCACAGGGAGGCTACACAAAAATTTTCAGAATTTTTAGAGCTCAGATTAATTTTATACAAAAAACAAATCTCAGCACTATTTGGGAAATTCAAATAAAAGGAAAAACAGTCGCGCAAGACAGCAGGGTTTCCAGCTGCTCTGGCCGACTGACAGGCGGGCCCCGCTGGTCAGCAACAGTGTTCCCGAGCTGACCGCGGCGGCGCCGGCCGTTGACCGGCGATTACTCGCCGACGGTGAGGTCACCGGCGACGAGGTCAGCACCGACGTGCTCGGGGTAACCCCGCGCATCTTCCTAGGGGGTTGGTTGACCTCCCTGAGTACCACGACGCGTACCCCGACGGCCATGGCGGCACGGCGGCGCACGGCCTCAACGGCGGCGACCATCCGGCGGTTCACTGGCACTGACAAGGGTGACTATGGCTCCCTTACATTAACACGACATGGCTGACAAGTTAATTGAGTCTTGGTTAACTCCTAACGAGCTCGGGTGAGGTTGTTGCGGCTCGCCGGCGCTGAGCTCGCCGGCGCTGTGCGTTCCGGTCATAGGAGCTCGGCCATGATGCAATTTAATGCTAGGAAAGCAATAGCATGCCACTGTGAACACGGTGCTCACGTTGGGCTCGTCGGAGATGGCACAAAGGTGGCTGGCCAGGAACGAGGGCGGCTCCGGCGGCGTGAACACGACGGCGAGGGAATGTTCTGGCGATTCCTGTGCAGTAGATACGAGAAGGATAAGTTGGGCACATTTTATAGGTCAAGGCGGGATCAAAACAATAGCCAAAGTGGTGCATGGCTCACTGAAAGGGCGGGTTGGCGTTGAGCCCGAACACGGCGGCGCCCCGGCCGGTCGCGAAGGAGAAAGTTCAATTACGGCGGCTTGATCAATTTCAAGCGACACCACTGGGTGCACTCGATGCGCAAAGAGGTTGCGAAGCTAGTGTCAAGTTTAATTGGACAGCAGTGGAGTGTCGATGGCGAATTTCACCGAAAAGCGATGCTCGGTCGTCGACGAGAAAGAAGAAGAAAAATGGTGACCGGCGGCCGGTGCAGGCTTATATAGGCAATGGCGAGCACTGGAAGGCAGCCAGCAAGCTCGCGAACCCGACCACGCGGCTACCACGGCATGGTTGCAATCTACAACGTGCTAAACAATGCTAAACTAAAACTGAAACCTGAATTCAGTTTGGATTCAGTTAAGCAAGACAACAGTTACATTGATTAGCTATGTTAAGCAACTAATTAAGGGCTAACCAACGGCAACTAAACCCAATCAAATCCATGGAAACAAAGTACAAACTTTGTACTATCCAGTGATGAACTGGTTTCCAAAATTTGGTTCATGAAAAATCAATTAAGTCAGCCCTAGAAATTGAATCATGTTGCTGAAAATCCAGACTTAGAAAAATTCTAAGTCCTTTGCCAAGACCTTCCTGAATTCAATTTTAAAGGCACTTTTTGAGTAACTTAGAATGGGATTCAACCCTGGACCCTTAAATAAAAGTTGTTGCATATATTATGTACTACAACTTTCATTTAGGGCTTACAACCAAAAACTGAATAGATCATATACTTACATACTAAGCTACTTAGCAACTTGATAACAAGCATAAAAGACATTATCATCACATGGGGGCATGTTTAAGCAAAAAGTTGTGTATAAACCCTAGCTCAAACATCATTCTAAACATTTTTAAGCCACTTTTGAGATTGTTAACACTCATGTATGTTGCACACATAGAAACTTGTAATAGCTTTTGCTTGTAATAAAATGCAAAATGATGCTTTATGCAATAATGCAAATGCAATGCACTTGATTAACATTTAGAATGTTACACAACGGCTCCGCTACGGTGTACTGTGTTGGTTATTATTACAAAATGTGCTTCACTGTTCATGGTACTATTGAGGCTCTAACTCACTTTTCATCAAAGAGTAGAAAAGCCAGTATTTGGTGGCACCACTGCAGTACCCGTATAGTACTTCTACAGTGCCAGAGCTAGAGCCGTGGAGAGCTCCACCAAACCAAAGATGCCCAAAGCCCTAGAGGCTAGAGCCTAGCTTAACCTCCACTGGGTTCTAGCTCTGCCAACAACAACAACAACAACTTAGCCTTTAAGAGTTCTAGCTCTGCAAATATCTATAATTGTTGTTCCATAATGCTCTCTCAACTAGCTACAATGTTTGTCCGCGACAAGTCGATCTTCTCAAGAAGCTCACGCGTGGAACTTCAGACTTGTGCACTACGTATATTGGTTTCACTACTAAACACTACATTTGTAAGGGCGGCTTAAAACCCTTTGTAGGGGCGGTTGGCCCGCCGCCCTTCTCGGAGTGTTTCTACAAATGGCCTATTTATAGGGGCGACTGGCCAACCGCCCCTACAAATCGATTTGTAGGGACGGCAATATATTGAGCCACCCTTAAGAATAAATTTTCAGATTTCAAAATTAAAAAAATCTCAAAAAGACAAAAAAACAGAAAAAAATTTTAAACCAAGGGAGGGCACCGCCAGCTAGTACCAGCCTCAAACCCTTTTTTGGGCATTTTTCACAAAGTTGCCAAACCTCGGATTCGAACCGCCGACCTCAAGCTTCACACGTTACCTCCTCTACCACTCCAACCCTTCGTCACTTGTATTTACATTCAGTTTCGGTTCTACTCATATTATACCAAACTGAGTTCAAATTGACCATTTGAGGCTCTAAACAAATTCAAATGAAAATATTGTCAACTACAAAGTTTTATAACTTTTTGAGATCTACAACTTTTATGTTGGTCATTTCTTCATCCGAGGTCATTTGAAAAAAAGTCAAATTTCAAATATGAGAAAGTCAATGTAATTTTCTTTGACAAGATAATTTCAAATCAAAATGTTGTCAAATACAAAGTTTTATAACTTTTCGAGACCTACAACTTTTATGTTGACTGTTTTTCCATCCGAGGTTATTTAAAAAAAAAAATGTTATTTCAAAAAATCAAATTTCAAACTTGAGACACTCAAACATGATTTTCTATGTGAAAAAAATTCAAATGAAAAAGTTGTTAATTACAAACTTGTATAACATTTTGAGATCTACGACTTTTGTTTTGGTCATTTTTCCATCCAAGATTGTTTTGAAACATTGAAATTTTAGTGCTTGATTTTTAATATTCGGCGTATATTTGTAGGGGCAGCTGGATATTGAGCCGCCCCCTACAAATAGACGTCATTTGTAGAGGCGGTTTATAACACTAGAGCGGTTTATTTCAAAATCATTTATAGGAGCTGCTCAATATAGAGCCATTCCTAGAAAAAATGAAGGCGTTGCTACAAATCGTTTTCGTAGTAGTGTTTGAGAGCCAACTTCGGCATGGAGCCTCGCTGTGTTAATCTTGGCCGTTGCAGTTCGTGCAAAGCTAGCGCTAGCAAACACTTGACATTTCTGCCAGTGTGTGTGATCGTTTATGCGTCAAAAGGTTTATACCCATTGAGACTTTCTTCGTTTCAACCAAACCAAGGCCTGGCTTTAGAAATGCAAAATCTACTGCTTTCCGCGACGCTTCAGCTCATAAGTTTTGCTTTGCACTGGAAGACGAAGAGGCCGGAGTCGCGACGTTTCGGGCCGCGGCCACATAACTATCTCGCCGTTCGTGCTATATTTAATCACAAGATGTCGCACACGTATGTCTTCCTAGCTGCTACCTGATTGACCCGGCTGTTCATCGACCAGATCAAAAACGCTAGAAGAGCCCAAGAGCCGCATCGATCAATACCTGCAGAGCTTGCAAAACAATGGCGGCCTCGTCGTCCTCGGCGGAGGCGGCGAGGGCGCACGTCGAGCGGATCCGGCGGGAACGGTTCTACATCGGGCGGGAGGAGCGGAACCCGCTGGCGGAGGACATCCACCAGGCAGTCAGCTACCTCTCCGAGGAGCTCTACTCCAAGGACGTCCATTTCCTCATGGAGCTCATCCAGGTACACACGTATACACACATTGACACATATATTCCGTTATATTATATGATAATTCTTTTTTTTTCGCGAACGTGCCTCGGCACGTATTTCATTAAGAGGGAGTAGACAAGTCCGGGGAACACAACAACAAGTACCGGCAAATAGGAAAAAAAGACACAAGAACGAAATTAGCTAAACCATGACGGCGACGGAGACACTAAGTAGCTAGAGAGCCATTGGGCAGCAGCGACAGCAAATGGCGGAATCCCGCCTGGATCCACGAGGAGGCCTCGGTAGCCACCAACAGGGCAATTTCGGTTGGCGTCGAGGCGATGCCACTGAAGGTGCGCGTATTACGCTCTTTCCAGATGATCCAGCAGGTCAGCATGACGAGGGAGTCGAAGCCCCTTCTGCAGTCCCTGGGGACGCGCCGCCGGGCCGCGGTCCACCAGGTGAAGACATCGTCGCCTTGCTGGGGGGTAAGGTCCGCGAGTCCGATATGTCCCAACACCCTGTTCCAAACTTCTCTGCTAATGACACACCCAAGCAGGATGTGATCCATCGACTCCACTGCTTGCAGGCACATGACACAGCTGTCGTCGTCCTGAAGCCCATGCCTCTTGCGACGCTCCCCAGTCCAACAGCGACGGTGAAGCACAAGCCAGAAGAAGAACCTAGTTCTTGACGGCGTGCGCGTGTTCCAAACTAGTCTCGTGCCAAAAGGAGTGCTTGCCCCAATGAACATTGCCCCATAGGCGGATGCCGCAGAGTACTTCTTGTTCGCCGTCCAGCGCCAAACGAGCTCATCCGGGACATCCGGGGTCAGAACGACATCCTGCAATAGTTCCCAAATTTGGAGGTATTCCGCGATCAGCTGTACCGTGATTGCTCCCGTGACGTCCCGAATCCATGAATTGTTCTCCATTGCCGTCGCAACAGATGTTGTCCTGATCCTATAGCGCGGTACAGAAGTAGCCAGAGCCTGTGCCAGGTTGGCGATGGAGCTGCCATGAAGCCAGGGGTTAATTCTCGTACTTCCTCAGGTCACATTTACTAGATTATTTTCTTCTTGTTCTCGTCTTAGCGACATACTCAAGGTACTTTTTCTTGAAGATGCACACATACATGAATGCTTTCAGAATTTTCATTTGCATGTGCGCAAATGACTTGCTTCACCGAGTTCATGTCTGGCAGCAGCAATTAAAATACGAACCCATATTTGTATGAAAAAAAATCACTTTTGGATTTTTTTTCTCAAGAAACGGAATGAGTTGTCCCCACTAAAAGTATATATTTAACCTGAGTAAAGAAAGAAATGTTGGTATATATATGTGCAATGCTTGTATGCAAGGCAAACATGCATGTTCGACTTCCTTTTGGTGAATAGACTCTTTAAGAGAGATTTGAATTGGGGTTGGTATAGGAATAGAGAAATGGATTGGGATAAAAAGAAGGGGCATGGAATGGGAGTGTAGATCTTTATTTTCCTATCCTACCTCCTATACTGATATCCAAGTCTTTATTTTCCTATCCCACCCCTATTTCCCATTAGCCAAATAACACTTTACGCATGCATAGGTCAAACAGCTGCTAGTAGCACTATCGAGCAGGTTTGGATTAGTACCGGTGGTACTTTTTTATTAATAGAATTTTTCTAACTACGTAGTATTTATTTAAGAAGGATAAGTAACAAATCAATAAATTTGTGCAATTGAGAGCATATGTTAGTAATTGTCATGATCGGACATTAATCATCTAATGGCATCTTAGACACTCGAGGCGTAGTCCCCAAGGTAAGTGACTCATGCTCATGCATCCGATCCTATAGACCGATGTGGCTAACTTTGTCGGGCTGCAGGTCGAGTCTTAGTCGTCTTGCTTGGTTCAAGATATTACAAAGTTTTACGAGTTTGACCAATTCTTTTTAAAAAGCCATTTATCTCTACTTAAATTTACTATTAAAGTATATTCTATAATCAATTATTAAATATATTTTCTGGTAAATATTTGTAACTTTCTATAGAAATTCAGTTGAATTCAAATTCTTTGACTTTTCAGACAGTGACAATTATATTCTTAAATCTAATTAATTTTAAAAAATTTGGCTCTTGGGAAGTGATAATATCCCATAGACCTATTTGGCTAACTTTTTAGGATGAAGAGAGTATATTTTTAGATGAAGTGGGTCCGAGAAAAACTTATATATCAAGTCAGATTAGTCCACTCTGAGTATGTTCAATAGTCTTGCGAGCATCTCAAAGAGTATCCTGAATTTTTCTCAAAAACACATTGTTCTCCAACTCCAAAAATTTGAAAAAAAAAATAAAAGTACTCCCTCCATATTGAAAATAGAAGTCGTTTAGGACAACGACACGGTCTCTAAAGTATAACTTTGACTTCATATTTTTATAAAAAATACTCATAACAAAATGATATATTTGTACTTTTTTGAAAGTATTTTTCAAGATAAATCTATTCATATAGTTTTTATATTTCTAAACTTAACAATTTAAAAGTTATTCATGATTAACCTAAACATTGTTAAAACGACTTTTATTTTTTATATAGAGGGAGTATTTCACTTCCAAAACAAATCAAAATTTAGGCCTTGTTCAGTTCAGTGAGAAAGTTTCTTTCACGCACCGTAGCATTTTCGTTTGTATTTGGTAAATATTGTCCAATCGTGACCCAACTAGGCTCAAAAGATTCGTCACGTGATTTACAACTAAACAATATAATTAGTTATTTTTTTTACTAACATTTACTGCTCCATATATGCGGGTAGAAATTGATGTGATGGGAAAGTTACTGAAAGTTGCATGAAAGTTGCAACTTTCAGCTCAACTAAACAAGGCCTTAGTCATCTTTAGGCTTCTCTAATTCTTCCTCGTCATGCATTCGTTCTCCACGGCTGGAGCCTGGAGTTCTTGGAGATGGCTAGGCGTGGCGTGGGATTCGCGGCACAGGCGAGCTGCCGATGCAGGCGCAGAGCACCCCACATTCGATCTCCCTCGACGTGAGCTCCCCCGACGCTCGCGCGGAGGACCTGCCATGGGCGTGGCTGGCAGCGCGGATTTCTCGGCTTGACGCAGCTGCGAGCTCACCGACGCCGGTGCGGACCCCCTAGCGCGAACTCCCCCGACGCCGGTGCGGCCCCCAGGCGAGAACTCTCTCGACGCCGGTGTCGGCTCCCCTGGTGCGACGCGAGCTCCCCTGACGGTCTGGTGGCACAGAGATATCGGCCGGCATGAGCGGATAGGACGGGCGGGCTACACCGGGGCAGGTATGCTCGGAACTGGACAGACGAGCTTGGGGCGGAGCTACATGTAGCTGCACCTTCAAGATTGGTCAACGAGGAAGGGCGGCCGCTCTAGGTGGAGCCGAGGCATACCATGGGCGGTAGCTTACCTCCTCCAGGCGCCGTTGGCGGCGACAAAATCCTTCTCTGCACGGTGGCACGAGATGGTGCGAAGGGAGAAGCCCTGCCAAACTGACAGCGCCAAGAAAAAATTCGAACCGGGAGAAGAATGCGCACGAGCGTTACGCGTGTTTTGGGGGTTTTTTTTGTTACCAAGTGCTAAAAGATTGGCGTGGTAGATTAGGAGTTGTTGGAAAAATTTTTCAATCTAAAAAAAATTGAGAAGGCATTTAAAAATACTTTTGGAGACGCTCTTAAGTTTAATCCCCAACATTATCCTTGAACGCAATCCTAATCACAAATTACTTTAAACCTTTCTCCCACCCCATGTATATGAATATATGGGTAAATTAGGGTGTACAATTTTCACTCATTTCGCCAAGAAAAAGCTACTACCCTCATATGGGGGCCAGTGGCGCCTGCCCTGCCCGCCACCCACACCTGCCACTCCTTCCCGCACTCCTTCTACTACAGTTAGCATTGTGTTTCTCCATGGTGCAAGTACGCAACCATCACACTACGCCGGGCAGCCCACCAACATCGGTCGCCATGTCGCGCTGTGCATGTGAAATCAGTGGAAGTTTCTATACTTCCTGCAGGTTCCAATTTCTTCCTTTCTACCATGGTTTGGAATTTTTGTTTGCTTTGCTCTCCAATGCTAACTTTATTTAATCGAAGAGTGGCAATACTGTCCTCCTACTGATAGTTCGATCTTCCACAAATGCACAGCCATCTCGTGCATGGGAGGTGTTTGATGAATTGCCTCTAAAGTAGTCTTTATTTCCACGTGGACGAGCCAAATTTAATAGAGGAGGATTATGATTCTTTGTGCATAGGATTGATCGGGCTTAAGTTAGTTCCGTCGTGTCCTTTTAGCATTTGGTGTTGTTGCTTGCAATAGAGATATTTTGGCAGCTGCTTTTGCAAAACCTAACACAAAAGAAAGATGGCTACTCTTTCATTAGGCGGAGATTAGGATAGAAATTAGGAGATTTGGTTGTGGCAGTATAGGTGGGCTAACAGGTGAGAGCTTTATTTGGGTCTCATGGTGATGGTTCGTGGAGAACTTGGTCCTCCAATGGGAGCAGATGATTTGTGTTCTGCTTTGTATATTGGATGCATGCACCTAAATTGCCTGAAGGGCTGTTGTCTGGATTTATGGCATAGTGATGATTGATGAAGGTAAATAAGATGGTCGTGGGTTAAGTATGCAGAATTATGTGGAAGAGAATAATGTCGCAGGCATGGCTAGCAGGCCAGAACATCCAATCTGTTTTGCCAATGATCCTTAAGTTGAAGACCTCTGTAGCTCTTATTTGTCAATGTCAGAAGATATTGTTTGATATGATGTTGTGATTAAAATATATTGGGAACAGTAGTGGTTAAAATTATAAGTTTATCAATCTGCTCCATTTGTTACACAGATTATCCTTCTATCATTGCTGTAGAGAATGAAAATGATTGTAACCAAGTGGCCAATTGCATGATGCTTGTGCAAATGTGAAACAGTGTTAGTTTAATATACAGTAGCATCAGTGTAACATTTTCATTATTGTTTTACTCATGAATAGATGCTGCTATTTAATGTGAAATTTCAGGCTTGGCCTAATCTGTTGAAATTTTGTAGAATGCTGAGGACAATGAATATCCATTGGATGTGTCGCCAGCACTGGAGTTTGTCATAACAGAAAAGGACATTACTGCTACAGGAGCTGGCTCGACACTACTTGTCTTCAATAATGAAAGGGGATTTTCAGCAGCAAACATTGAATCCATATGTAGGATTGGCAGGTCAACTAAGAAAGGAAACAGGCATCTTGGCTACATTGGTGAAAAAGGTACTCCTGTGCCATGAGAGTTAACTTTTGGTTTGGAGTTTGGACTTCGAAGTACAAAAATGCCTGTTGCCTATTTTGCATTGGGTTTATGCAGCAAGTATGCAAGCATCTTCAATGACAGTAGAATTCAACATGCCTGTTCCGTTTTATTTACTGTTATCTGAATCAGAAAATTTTGGATGGTTTGACTTTAGGAGTTCTAATAATACTTGAATTTATTAAGGTTTAAGCATTTCACAAGCCAAATGGTCTTAAATCTGTCCCTTGAATTTTATATAAATTACTTCTACTCGAAGTAGCTTACTGTCATCTTTTCTTTGTCTTGAAGAAATGAGAGTTGTGTTTGTATTGTACAGAGGAAAAAGAGGAAGAACCCTGTACAAGGCAACCTGCTTAGCATACGGCCGCCTTCAACAATGATTTTGCCTTAACTGCAATAATTTGTGATTTATAACTTCATGGGATTTTTAGTTCCTTTGTAAGGTGTTGTTCTTAGAAATAAGGCCATGCATGTACAGTGTGGTCTTCTGCTTTATGTTGTATTTATATTTTTTTAAGCAAAGTAGCTAACAGTATTCTTCGGTTCAGGTATCGGTTTCAAAAGTGTATTTCTAGTTTCAAGTAAACCACACATCTTCAGCAATGGATATCAGATAAAATTCAATGAAAAGCCGTCAGCAGATTGTGATATAGGATACATTGTTCCTGAATGGGTTGATGGGAAGCCACATATTGATGACATAAAAACAGTATATGGCCCTTCTAGGAGCCTTCCTACAACTATTATTATCTTACCTTTGAAGACTGATAAGATACTTGCTCTGAAAAAAGAACTTTCTAGCACACATCCTGAAATTCTTTTGTTTCTTTCAAAGATTAGGCAGCTCTCTGTCAGGGAAATGAACCATGATCCTAAGGCCAGTAAGATCAGCCAGATTTCGATCTCCAGTGAAGTGGACTACAGGTCGAGGAAGGACATAGATGCAGTCTTACACACTTCATCTAGCTATGCAGGAAAATAGCAAGGGAGAAACAGAAGAATGCACGTATTATATGTGGAAGCAGAAGTTTGCAGTTCCACCAGACTGCAGAATTCAGAAAAGAATGGAAGTTGATCAGTGGGTAGTTACGTTGGCATTTCCTCATGGACAGAGACTAAGCAGAGGGGCAAAATCGCCTGGCGTATATGCATTCCTTCCTACAGAGATGATCACTAATTTACCCTTTATTATTCAAGCAGATTTTCTTCTAGCTTCATCCCGAGAGTCCATTTTATTTGACAGCCAACGGAATCGCGATATACTTGAGTGTGTATGTGGAAGCAGAAGTTTGCAGTTCCACCAGACTGCAGAATTCAGAAAAGAATGGAAGTTGATCAGTGGGTAGTTACGTTGGCATTTCCTCATGGACAGAGACTAAGCAGAGGGGCAAAATCGCCTGGCGTATATGCATTCCTTCCTACAGAGATGATCACTAATTTACCCTTTATTATTCAAGCAGATTTTCTTCTAGCTTCATCCCGAGAGTCCATTTTATTTGACAGCCAATGGAATCGCGATATACTTGAGTGTGTACCTTCTGCTTTTGTCAATGCTTTTGGAGCTCTCTTGAAATCGTCAAGGGATGCCCCACATTTTGCGCTCCCACCCATTTTCAGGATTCTGCCAATTCAGGACTCTTCAATATCACTTTTTGATAATGTCAGGCTGTCCATAAAAACCAAAGTTGAAGCTGAGGATATAATGCCTTGCGAATCATGCACTACACAGAAGGTATTCTGCAAGCCCACTGAAGTCTCTCGGCTGGTCAGTGCATTCTGGAGAATTTTGAATTTGGCCCAGAAGCAAGGAATTGGTCTGCAGAATCTATCTTCGTATGGTACTTTTGTCCTGAGCTCCTATCTTGACAACCAAGAATATGATGATGTATTAGAATTTCTAGGTATTGGATATGCCAACAAAGAATGGTACAGTAAGTGTATTGATGGATTGAATCTTGTGAAAGAGGCATCAGAAGAAGTGTACCTTCAGATCTTATATTTCGTTGCTGGAAATTGGAAAGAGTATATTGGAACAAGTATGATGCTTATATCTCTCATAAAGTATGTGGATACCAATGGTCGATTGTCATATTCCAGTGTGCGAGCAGCACAAAGGTCTTTAAGGATATGCACAACATCTAATTTGGATGACTTATCTTGGCTTATTTCCTGGAACAAGGAACTCTCAGCGCCCCCTAATCTATTCTTTTTGCCCCGAAGTATGCAGAGGTCTCTGGATGCATTTTCTGGGGGAATACAGATAATGGATTGGCTTAGAAACATTGTGAACATGGAAATTTTGACTCCACACGAGTATGCTTCTACTGCATCCAAGGCACTTAATGAGAGTGGGTTAGTTATTATTTACTGCCATTTTCTTTACCATTCACATGCAAAAAAGGTACATTACTGAGGGGATCATTGTCAACTTGTGCCAAGCATTGCCTGTGGTTGATAACTTCGGACAGGTCATAAAACATAGAAAATCTTTGCTTGTCCCTGCTGATGGAAGCAAGTGGGTTACAGTAATTGGTACTAATCCTTTGAGATCACAGGATTATGTTGAGCTGTCTGCAGATTATAGGTTTTCAGGAAGATATGCTGGAAATTATACATCTGAAGGTCAGCTCATAAAATTCTTGAGGACCTATGCAGAAGCAGCTGATATACCATTTTTACATCCTCCTAATTCCAGCTTTCCAACAGTTTCGTCTCCTCTGGCCATGGAAAATGCACTTTTGATGTTACAGTGGATCAGGAATTTAAGGTTAAACATAGTCCATCTGCCACAAAACTTCTTAAACTGTATTAGGAATGGGAAGTGGCTAAAGACATCTCTTGGTTACGAGTCACCATTAAGAACATTTCTATCAAGTGCGGTATGGGGAAGTAAGCTGCAGGTACAGTTTATCTTTGCTGATGTACCCATAATTGATGAAGAGTTCTATGGAAATAGAATAAATGTTTACATACACACATCGGTAACCAGCCTTTGTGTAAGGATGATGCTATTTTACTTCTACAGTGGATTAGGCATCTAAGATCAAGGGGCATCCAGCTACCCAAGAGCTTTTTGGGCAACATCAAGAATGGAAAATGGCTGAAGACCTCAGTTGGTTACAATGCACCATCTCGATCTTTTTTGTTGAGTTCAGAATGGACAAATTTGAGGCAGATTATTTCAGAGTTAGCTGATGTACCCTTGATTGAGCAAGAATTTTATGAGAATAAAATAAGTTCTTATAAGGAGGAGCTGAGATCCATTGGAGTGCATTTTGAATTTTCGTATGCATCTGTGGGGATGTGGCCACCGAACCATTGACTATGGAGAATGCTATTTTACTTCTACAATGTATCAGGAATCTAAGGTTGAGGTCCATCCAGCTACCGCAGAAGCTCTTGAGCTTTATCAGCAATAGAAAGTGGTTAATACAGTTCACCTCTGGGATCCTTTTTGTTGAGTGCAGAATGGGAAAAGTTTCCACAGATCCAATCAATCTTAGCTGATGTACACATTATTGATCAAGACTTTTATGGAAATGAAATAAAAAATTACAAGGAAGAGTTGAGAGTTATTGGAGTGCAATTTGAGTTTGTAGATGCAGCTGTGCATATATGTAACCATCTTCTGTCAATATCAACAACTAAAACTTTCTCTCGAGCCAATATGTTTGCTCTCCTTCAATCGATCAGATTTCTGAATGAGAATAAAAAGATTCCACATCTCATTGAACGAATGAAAAATGGCTGCTGGGTTAAGACTTGTCTTGGCAGTAGATCACCATTAAATTCAATCCTATTTAATTCAGAATGGGAGAATGCCTCGGTCATCAGTATCTTGCCTTTTATCGATACAGTCTTCTATGGGGTTGACATAGCTGATTTCAGGTCAGAGCTTGAGCTATTTGGAGTTGTTGTTGACTTCAAAAGAAATTATCAGCTGGTGGTTGATAACTTTAGGTTCTCTAAAGATACAATCACTCCTGGTGCCACAATACTAATGCTCAAGTGTGTTCGATACGCTGAGGAATGTCATAATTTTGTAGAAAGACTGAAAGATCTCAGATGGTTGGAGACTGAAGTAGGCTTCAGAGCTCCTCACGATACATTCCTTATTGATGACGACTGGAAATGTCTTTTGGAGGTCGTTGACAAGGTGCCATTGCTTGATCTGGAATTCTATGGGGATGAAATCAAGCTGTACAAGAGCTATGTAAAACTGGTCTAATTGCTGGCCTCAAGGAAGCAAGTAAAAAAATAGTGTGTGGTGTCAAGAAACTTGTAGACACTTCTTCTATTACAAAAGAGCGGGCATTTGCACTGCTAGAATGCTACAGAGACCTAATCACCAGGAATGGGAGGTTACCCGTTGATCTTGCGAACCTCATGCGTCGTGAGAGATGGCTACATACATCATTTGGTTTCAGGTCTCCGAAGGAAGCAATTCTTTTTGGTTCAGAATGGGAGTCTATTGCTTTAGTTTCCTGCCTACCATTTGTCGATGACAGCGACACACAGTATGGCCTTGGGAAGGACATTTACTGCTATAGTAATGAACTGATGGCCTTGGGTGCCAAAGCTCAATTAGAACAAGGTGCAGCATTTGTTATTTCGGGACTCCATATTCCAACTGATCCTTCAGCTGTGACTCCAGAAGCTTTTATTTCGTTGCTAAAGTGCATCAGAATTTGGAGAAAAAACGGATCTACTTTACCTAAAAGTTTCATGAGCGCAATCAACTTTAAGTGGGTTAAGACAACTGTAGGGTACAGTCATCCAAACGGTTGTATCCTTTTTGGTTCAGTGTGCTCTTCTCACGTTCACAGGGATGATGGCCCTTTCGTAGATGAAGTGTTTTATGGGCAGGAGCTAGTTTCATATGAGAGTGAGCTGCAAATAATGGGAGTTATTGTCGATCCTAGAGCTAGTTGTGCTTGTGTACTGATGGCACAGCATCTAAAAGGTCTCTAATGCTGATGCAATTTCTAGGATTTACTCATATTTGAAGGTATACCGTTGGAAGCCTCGATACACCAGTGAAGACTGGATTTGGATACCTCATGAAGCTAATCGAGGACAATGGGTGAACCCTGCCAGTTGTGTTCTTTATGATAGTAACAATCTTTTTGGCTCTCAGCTCCATGTTCTGGTGAAATGGTACAGCAGCAAATTGCTTCGTTACTTCAACACAGCTTTTGGTGTGAAGCATCATCCAACAATGAGTGATTATTGCAAGCTCTGGAGTATGTGGCAGGGCTCGAACTCTGTACTGACACAAAAAGAATGTGTTGCTTTCTGGGAATTCTTTGGCAAGAACTGGTGTACTGATATGGGGAAGTTTATTGCTGGGTGTATTGATAAGGTTCCTGTTAGTTCTGGTGATCAGAACTTGCTACTTGAGAAACAGGATGTCTTCATTCCCGATGATCTACTACTTGAGGATCTTTTCAAGAAGCATGCTCAGAAACCTTTGTTCGTTTGGTATCCTTCAACTAGCCTGCCATGCTTGTTTCCTGCTAGATTAAATGATATCTACAGTAGCATTGGTGTTCAGAAGATATCAAAAGCTGTTGCCAGCAATCAATGCGAGCACATGAAAATTGAATCTGTTACCCTTGTTCATAAGGGTACCGTGATTAAACTTGGCTTGCTCAAAATGGTCCTGGCTTTCCTTGCCGATCCCATCCTCAACATTTCTGTTGAGAAGAGGCATGAAATGGTCGCAAGTCTCGCTAATGTTGCTGTCTACGAGATAAGAGGACCTCTTAATGTGAGTTATCAGGTTGGACTGTCTTCGGGAAGAAGCATGCATGTCACATGTGCAAGGTTCTTCCGTTGGGAGAGGGAGAACTCGAAGTTATTTGTGACAGAGACTAATGAACCAGAATCAATGACCAATGCAATGAAGATGGAGTATGCATTATGTTTTGCTGAGGAGATCTCTAAAGGATTGTTGTCAGAGAATATAGATCGGATTCCAGCTCTTGCTGAACTAGTGAGGACTGGGTTCTTGCTGGAATTTGATGTCCCTGCAGTTAAGATTTTGTTGAATTTGAAGAACCTACGGCTGTTTGAGCAGGATGAACAATTTCTCTTACCTTTCACAATAATGTGCTGATGGATTACGTGGTTCTTCCTATGTACTCACACACACACACACACACACACACACACACAATCTAACCTCAACCTACCAAAATATTATCCTGCAGATTAATATTATGTTATTTGGGGCTACTTTGGGATTTTTGCCAAGTGATCAACATCCTGTGTTAGTTGCATCTACGGCTGTGAAATATTTCATACCAACAGGTACTGTTCTGAGCCTCTGGTGCAAGGACAAATTAAGATGTTCATCCTGCTGATCCATGTGTATGCTTAACTGCAAGCGTGTTTCTGATAAATTGCAGGATTCATGGATGTGCATATGGGCTGTCCAGCAAATGTGTCTCCAGATACAATAGCAAAACTTGTCTTCTGTGCGAGATGAGCTGCTGGATCAGGGGATTAGCCACCAAACTATTGAATATTATATATTGTATATATGGTTTCTTGCTTATGAACTAGCTTCTTTTATGCATTTTTTTTCTGTGTGTGGTTTGTCCACGGCATGTTAATTATGAAGTGTGGTTTGAATATCAGTTGAATGTTTGATGTATTCATACTTATATTTTTTTTAGCTGACTGTATGATATTTCAAGTGGAAAGGAACAAACTGTTTTCATTGTCTTCCTAGGCATGTTTGGATCCTAGAGCTAAAAATTAGTTTAGTCTATCTTGCAACCCGGTTCTACCGCAACGGTATGCATGCGCCAGCCTTTATCCTGCTGCTTGCATCACTTCAAGACTGGTGCTGATCATCTTTACCTGAAGCCTGTCTATTTCCAATGTTAGACTCCAAAATGCTTCGTTTCCTTGCTGTTTCTCCATTCCGAACATGGAACTCCATTCACGCGATTCCCTACAGCCATGTTCGGATCCATCACAAAGCACTCCCTGACTTTGCTGAGAAAGGATATTGGTCTGGTAGCCGTTAAATAATTAGGCAAATTTCATATTCAAACCAAATTATAAATCATGACAATCTCAAGTACTAAATTAAGCATATCTCGTAAACTTTTTGTTTTTAAGACTTGTGATGATGTTTCTCCATGAAGGAGGCAACTTTGCAATAATATATCTAGCCACAAATTCATCGAGCATAACTCATTTAAGAAGTTGATGTTCCTTAGCCAAGCGCTGAATCTCATGAGTTTACTCAACTATAGATTTATTTGCAACCATCTTATATATAGTCATGAAAGCTCTCCATGATTAAAACTAGATTATAAATCATGACAATCTCAAGTACTAAATTAATCATATCTCGTAAACTAGCATGATTCAATAGCATGTTGTAACACATGAACATTAAGACTGGTGTAAGCATAGCTTGCACACCAAGCATATATTAGAAGATATGAACAATGACATTGGATCACGAGAGATGTACCTTCTGATCAAGATGTAGTCGCTGCTAGTGGTGAAGCTGATGGTAGTGGTGATGGCATTAGGTCGAGGCTGTTGAGCGTGAGACTGTCAAGGTCATCAATGAGCGGTGGAGGAAGCTCTTGGAGCAGCTGATGACGAATACGTCAGGATGTAGCCGCCTGACTCAGATGGAAGACGACCCGTTGTGGAGCATTTAAAAGCAGTCACGCGAATAGCGTTTCTCAAAAATCTTATTCGCCTTCTCACGGTGTAGGATCATAAAGACTTCTGGAGATCTACTCTTCTGATCGCCGGTGCACATAGACAATCGGAACGGAGAGACGGGCGACAACGCAATAGTACGCAATAGTGAGAAGAGAAAACTACTAATTTAGTACCTTAGAATTTTCCAACTGAAAAACCCAACAATAATTTTTTGTGTATCTTTTCTCAGAAGGATTGCATATAGAAAAAAAAACTCCAATCTCTACTTCAGCTAGCAATATAGTACTAATTTGTATTGCACCTCCCACCTCTGCTCGTGCACTCAACTGATTCTATTACCGTCCAAATCCGAAAAAGGACCGTAACCTGATTCATTCTTTACAGTTGCAAGGTCATTCGATTTCATTACCATTTGCGCTTACATCAGCCAACCTAACAGAAAAGTTATGCTTTGACATTTTGGCATCCAAATAGCGGGAAAGTTGCATGGCGGCTAAAAGGCCTTGTAGTTGCTGCTAACAGCCACCCGCCACACAGAGCATCTCTCGGCTATTGGCTATTGCTAACTGTGTAGAATGCTCTGCTTCCGCTCAACCCCTCTACTTTTTACCCCTCTAGAACGAAACTGCCAGCAGATTAACAAAAAAAATTTTGCACTTAACAATTTACTGAGCATACCGAGATCGATTTAAGTGCGCACACATTATGGCAAAATGGCACAGTTGGACACATCTCGGCCGAACAGAGCTAGCATAGCAGTTATGAAGGTCAACGCCAATTGACAAGAAGTTTGAGCGTGTTGATCTAGCAAGGCTATAACGTTCACAGCTGCCTACTCATACAAGGGAAAGAGACAGGCACAAGGCATGTATCACAAACACCCCCTCCTGGAACCTCCATTCCATTCTCACTCAGCTCCTGCCGGCATGCATGGCCGCCCGGACAAAATCTTCGCATGTTGCATAGCCACTCGAGAAAACATCTGTCAATGCCCCCATGACATCAAAGGCCTCCTGCAAATCATCGGATGAGGTCATGTCTTCAAGCCAGGAGAGCAGGTCCTTTGACAGGCCCACCATCTCCTTCATGTTGCCCAGCTTCTCTTTCATCCGAATTTCCCATTTCTCGAGGCTGCCAGCAGATTCATCTTCTTCGCCCATCTTGCTCATGCTGGATGATTTGCCCTTCTTGAAGAACTGCTGCAGCTGCTCAATCAAGCCAGTGTACACCAGCATCGGCTGCACGATGGCGAAGAGCTTCTTGTCACTTGTATCAGATGATGAACCTTCATCTGACTGAATTGCCAATGATGATGAATCAGAAGACAGCTTGAGG
This sequence comes from Chrysopogon serrulatus, assembly GCA_015844335.1. NCBI lineage: Eukaryota > Viridiplantae > Streptophyta > Magnoliopsida > Poales > Poaceae > Chrysopogon > Chrysopogon serrulatus. Next base: position 24,293 of record JADLZL010006723.1, on the reverse strand, counting down.
GTTGACCGCCCGTGCTTATGTTGCATGTAGGCATGGTAGATGCCCCTCTGTAGGAACACAGGGCGGTGTTGGAGCCAATTCTCGTATGACTCCGACAGAAGGGAATAAACCATCATGAACTGTACAGTCTCCTCCGAGGACCCTGAACCACCACGAGACCCAGAGGCAGATGCTGAAACCCGAATAGGAGATTCCAGTGTTGATGGAGAGCCAGACAAGTACGTGTTGACAGCCTTGGCCAGCACATGACGCTGCTGGTTGGCACTTCCATCTGCAAGATAAGAAGCCATCTGGACCATGAATGGAAGAAACCGGGAGTTGCTCTCCCTTCCCCCACCTTTGCAGTCTGTGCTAAAAGAAGCGCCTGTTGCAAACCTCGCTAGCATCTGGAGGAACCAAAAATACCATCTTATGAGAACAATCATGTGCCAAAAATCATGCTGACCAAAGTAAACAGTGGGTGATACTGGTTTATTTTATGGACCGAAGTACTATCTGTCCACCAAAGTTTTTCCATCCCAGAGTGTCATTCTCCCTTCTCGAGGAGACCAAATAGAGCAAAAGATTATTTTAATGTTTATGGTGCATAATAAGTAACAATTAAATTAATCATTGAATATATTTTTATAACAACTTTATTTGGAGATATAAATGTTGCTAATAATTTCTACATAGTTAAACTTAAGAAAGTTTGTTCTACACAAAACCCTATGCGGCTTTCTTTTTGAGACAGAGGGATCTTAACCAATACACCATACTAAATTATAAGACGTTTTGACATTTCTGGAAACGTGGCTTTTCCTAGGCACTTAGATATACAATATGTCTAGATGCATTGTAAAAGCAATGAAAACCAAATCATCTTATAATTTGGAATGGAGTACTTTTTTAACTGAGTATTAGTAACACACTTTAATGATATATATAGAGGCACTTATGATGAGTGATGAGAAATCACTGACATTTGAATACCATAAGTGCTCAAAGATTTCTCAAACTGATGAGTATACTATTATTAGCATAGAATGGAATCACAACAATGTTGATGACAACGATAAAAAAAAAACAAGAATAAGCAATATGCTATCCAACTTTCAAAATAATCATCAGAAAAAAAAGCTTTTATCCATACATGTCAATGGAACAATTGATTTTTCAGGGACAAAAAAAAAAGACTGCATATTGCATGGTATATTTCTTCCCAGCAAGAGATTTTAAACTTGGGGACAAAGTAGAGCAAAATCTAGGCAATAATACAAAGTGCAGTTCATACCAATTGAACAAACAATGAAATGTATGACTACAAATTTTTTCATTATTTTAGAATGAGAATTTATTATAACTGAAGTCAGCATTACCTACCAGCACAATGTCGTATGTCAACAACCGGAGACGACTCCCATCAGCTCGTCCAAGAGAATTCAATTGGTCCCAGTACTGATCAACACACCTAGTGTACTGCCCAAGAGGAACAGATGGCCCCCTCAATGGAAAGATACAATTACACAATGTTTCATTGTTTCGCAAGGTAGCACCATCCCATTCCTTTTTTGGATTCTTCAATGCAGCATCAGCTCGTTTAGCTTCCTGATGGCATTGGTAGTGTATGATGTTGAAGTGGCTAACAGTGGTGTAAACACAGTCTCCACGGCCACTACCAGAACTTGTTCCACCTAAGTTCACTCGTTTACTGAATGCATAGACTCCCAACATGTCTGTTGGTCTTAAGGTGTACCCTTCTCTACAAACCATACACGCTACACCATCCTCCTCTTCTTCCACATCATCCAAACCTTCAATTGTAGGCTGAGATACAACAATACGTCTACCTCCATCAGGAGCAAATTCTTGACGCATTCCCATTCCCTGGTATAAGGGGAAAAAGGGCAATGCCCATTAAAATGTGTACATGCAGAATTGAGGACCGAACAGTTACGATTACAAACTTCTGCTGAATAGAACTTCTGAAACAGGATGAGTAACATCAGAAACATAGCAGCTGATGAAACTACAAGACTTACCTTGAGTAACATCACTCTTTTCTCAAGAGCACGGCGACGCATCTCGTCCCTTGTAGCATGTCGCAGCTCTTGAATCTTCTCACCTAGGAAGCCATCGCCATTATTTTCATTATTGGCTAGCGTGTCCAAAAGATTTTCTGCTCTTGCACCAATTTCATTTTCACCAGGCACCCCTTCCAAAGCATGGAGTAATGGTAATATACCTTCTTCATCAATGCATTTCTGTGTAGGCAGATGGCCCTTGGCCAGCCCCTTCAACATTGACAGAATGGGTGGGATAGATGGCAGTTTTAAGCCAGCTGTCCATTCTTCACTTGTTCTAAAGCCAGTCTGTCCTGCAGAAGCAAAGCTTTCCTTCACATGCTCAACAGCAGCTTTTGTAATGCCCTTCTCCAGAATAATATCCTTTAGCCTCTCACCACACGAACTAGTCTTAAGTGACTCTGATACACGAACAAAGTTGTCGACAGCAGATCGCTGTGTTGACGCCTTTCGGCTTATATTATCATCTTTTGGATTATCTTCATGTTGCTTCTGCAATTGATCAAATTCAGTCCAATCCCTAAGGTATGGCTCAAAATGTTGAATAAGAGCTTCCATAGCTGCTGGCTCTCCATAGGTCAAGTACGGCAGGATCCTTGCCACCATCTCCTCATTCCTTTGTTGCTTGTTAGATTTTTTGGCACCTGAAGGATGACATATTCTCTCCAAAAACATGAGAACAATTTTTCTGGCCTCCTCACCAGCACCAGTCGCCTCAATACTAGTTGTAAAAACACTTTGCGCGATGCTTATGTCACTCTCATTAGCTTCCATAGTAAGACTTTCTACAATTAGTAGAATACCTTCAGCTGGTTCCATTGCATCTGCAGAAAATGCACGTCTAGCTGTCTCAAGCAACAAACCCAAAGCACCCAGGTGTAATAGGGCACATCTATTTTCACGGATTTTGCAACAGTACTTGAGAAGGTTAAGAACTGAAGCCAACTCTTCCTGATTAGATCTGAATTCATCATCACACAAGCTCTGCTGAAAAAACATAGGAACATTAATACAAAAGTAGACAATGGTCAGTCTCAAGCCTTGGTAACAAAACTGGAACATAAAATTCATATTTTTTTTTTTTTCAAGTTCATGTCGATAGCTGCTCAATGGATTGGAGGGAGAGCAAGGGATGAAGGTAACCAACTCAATGTATAAACTTAAAAAGTGCATACCTGAATCATACTCAAAATAATCTCAAGGCCTCCACATTCCCTAACAGCACCTGCTATAGCAAACTCAGTTTCAGGATCTTGTGATTCCTCCCTTTCCTCATCCAGTTCTTTAATCATAGGCTCAGTAGCTTCACCATCTAAACCCTGATCATAAAATACGAACGTCTTATGAACATTACACTGAACCAATGTTAGTAAAATCATAACGTCTATGAATCCATAAAGAAATGTCCAAGAGTGCCAACCCAAAGATGCAAAGAATCACAACAGGCACAATAAATACTAAGTAATAGAAAGAAAAACACTCCTCCAGATTAGTTTATTACTAGAAAGACAGGTGCGGCATTGCCACACCAGGCCATGATGGGTCCACCGATCCTCTAGACAACTTTGTGGACTATATTTATTTACTGTATATGACTGAAGTATTATAGTGCAATAATTGCATTTTAAAAATAGGTGTAGCAGGATTTGACACGTCTGTATACAGGCATGCAAGAAATCAAGGTCTTATTATATTAAAAGGGAGTATATTGTAGGTGCACGTCAATATAGCAAATAAACGACACACAGAAGTTCCAAGTATTAGTGTACATTACACCAGGTTAGTTTATTTGCCGCTAATGAACAGTTCTTATAGACAAGTATCAAGATCCCTTTGGACCAAATAGGTGATAATAAAAATAAAATATTAAAGTAAAGAAAACAGAAACCTTGACCCCATAGCTAACCTGCAGTCTGTAGGTCACTGTCATTGGCGGGCAATCTCTGATGGATGAAACAGCAGTTATTGTGCTGACATTGGACAAAGAATGTTGAGTTTGACCATGGTGCTTCCTCCATACTTGCTCATAGACTTGGGAAATGCTCAGATCAAGTGAGATTATATTACCACCAACTAATAATTCCATACCATAATCATCCTCCAAAAGTCCAATTAAATCAAGCTGGTTACATATTTTGTTTTTCACATCTCGCATTAGAGGGCCAACATCCACACTGGAATATGGGTTCTTGGTCATAGAACCCCTGATGAACTCTTCTTGAGTGTGTGCCTTGTTCAGTATCAAAAGATAAACAGGGTCTGGTTTCACTGGGCAAATCAGATTGCAGAGTTGCTCCACAATAAACTGCAAAAGAATATTGTTAATAAGAGAACTTGGCAAGACAATAAACAAGTTACTCCCTCCATCTCTTTTTATAAGGTGCATTAGAATTTGAGAGCTTTATGTCAGGTATAATCCTTGTGTCTACTGATTATCTTGATAGTACTAGTACAATTTTGTCTTTTGCTACCTGCCAACATATGTAAGTCGGTTCTTTTACTTAGGCAATAAGACTAAGAGTAGTGCAGCTGTCTCTGACAGTCTGCAGCAGAAGTCAATTTAGACTTCCCTTACACTAGCAGTAGAGGGATATGTTGGCAGCTGTCCAGTAGTATTCAAATCTGATTTTACTAGCAGCTGGGACAGCAGCAGTACTGTAGTAAGGTCGGTTTACATAACAACTTTCACATGTCTACAAAAATACGGAGTATGTATTACTATTACTATATGCAATGAAAGGCAAGCTAGTTTGCTTCAAACCGAAGCTATCTTCTAAACTCCAGCTACTCTATTCATCTCTGCTCATCCTATGCTGTACTTCTAAAACATTTCAAGGCGTACTTTGACCATTAATTCCTTGTACATTATCAATTACAACAAACCAACATTTTACTAAAAGACATGTTAAATACAAATCTAGATGTGCACTAAACATACATATATTTTGACTAATTGATGACCAAAGTTTAGAATGTTTAACTAATTCTAATACACCCTACATTCTGAAAGCTGACAATGTTAAACTTTTATGAATTCTAATACACCCTACATTCTGAAATTGGTAGTGTGCATTCTATATTTAGAGTTGCTATCAAAGTATCAACACATCATCAAAAAAAAAAAAAAATTGTGCTCATACCAAAGATGTCCGCCTCTTTTTTTCCTTCACATGCTTCTGCAATCCAGATATGCAAGCACGAATAAATTGTCGTTTGTTTTCTGTACTCTCAACAAGCAAGCTATCAAGAAGGTCTTTCAAAAGACGATTGCAGTCGTTAATTAACTTTGTCTTTTGCACAACAAGCCCACGGATCAGCAGAAAAGCTTCCAGCACCTCAGATAGTAACCTATCACTCATAAACCTGTAGTATGAGGGGAAAAAGGGTAAGGACATCGAAAAGTAACCAGGCATATTGGTAGCTTATTTAGGAGCACAAACAAGAGCTTTACCTTGCTCTGATATTGGGAATTTCAAGAAACTTGTTCAGGAGCTCAACAAGCTTATGGAGAATGAATCCCTGTGATATATCAATGCTTAGGCTTCTCTCCTGTGATTCAACATTGGACACTTCTTTTGTTATCAATGAACATATTGTTGTCAAACCACCACGAACAGTAAGGAATAGACGAGAAGACTCTGAATCAATCATGGTCCCAAGTAACTCAAAGTACTCTGCTGCACTTTCACCAGCTGAGAGTGTTCGAGGAAGTAGTGACATGAGCAAGTTCAATAATTGAAATTGTCTAGGTGTGTTTGATGGGCATAGCAAGCTTATGAGAGTGCATATCTCAGATCTTATTGACTGGGAACACGAACTTAAGATCAAGTCTGATACCCAGTAGCCTAAGGCAAATTTCGAGAAGTCACTCTTACTTGACTCCAGACATGCACGACGCTTCCATCTGAGTCCATATTTGAGAACCAAATAATCGGACTTATACGAATCATGACGTGTCTTGTGAACAGATCCTTTCACTGCCTGGGATACTTTGTACTGCCTCCGGACAAAATCCAAATATGATGCACCACTCTCCCATTCAGAATAGCTCAGAAGTGGAATATCCTGGCCCCTTTGATTTCCATCATGAACTTTTCCAGATATATCTGAGTGAATCTTAGCACTGGGGTTATTAGATGTTGTGTTACCAGTTGTATCATCATTCTTGGAGGGCAACATCAAGCTAGATACTCCTAAACCTAACTCTTTATCCCCACCATCAGATTTTGGAGGCGTGCAAGCCTGAGAAATTATCCTCAAACAAGGAAGAATAATATGTTCCGAAATTGCAGGATGTTTTGCTCCAACCTTAATAGAAGAGAACAACAGTTGAAAGGTGACACGTAATCTTGCCTCCCAAAACTCATCCACAAGAGCACAAGTCTCTGATAGCAGCAGTAACTCTTCTCGTGTTGACTGAGCAATGTCCATAGAACGATGGTGCTCAAGACAATACATCACCTTCTTCTGAATCAAGTTGTTCAATTCCTGAACTGCATCTTCATCACTTTCAGAGAAAGAAGATAGCACAGCCCTAGCAAGAGTGCGTGCTGTTCTAGGGCCCTGATGAATGTTGTTTTCAAATAACTCTGATAAAATTCCAGCACTTACAAGCTGCTTCCTGCAGTTTTCATGTTTTGAAAGCACTTGTAATAACTCCAAGCATTGTGTAACAAACGTAGTACTACACCCATAGCAACTATTTGGAGACCTTGGTATTGAAAAAACTGGTAATGCATTGGTATCACTAGAACTTTTCTGGTGCAGATATGTCATTAAAACACGGCGCAGCCCTTGCAATGTCTGAACACTTTTGCACACAGAATCAAAAGCTGCTTTGCATTTTTCACCATATAGAACACCAAGAAGTGCAATTTTGCGATTTACCTTGCATGTGGGCCCAGGCAAGGACACCATCATCTGCTGGACAGCATCCTTCTGCTGTGAGTCTATCTCCTGTTCACCTATGCTTGACACAAGTTTGATGAGAGGCTTTTTAAATCCCATCAGTTGCTGGTATCGTCTATGAGCATTTTCCGACTCCGACTCTATTGCTGCCAATCCTTTTCTCATGTCGTCATCATTTTCCATGTTATCAAATGAAAAACTGGGCTTTGCCATGAAGTGGAATTCAAAACGACCATATTTGCTGTATCCACACTCATTGCAGAGGAAAGAGTCAAGATTTTCATAGTTAATATTTCTACACTGCCGGCACTGATATGCATTTTCATGGCAATTACTACATATGCCGTGCTTATCAGTGACAGATCTGCTACACCGTGGGCATTGCAATGACTCAAGTGAAGAAGCTTGAAGATTCTCATAAAATGAATCAAGCTCAATCATGAAATTGCATGCTGTAATTGGAATGGGAAATTCAACCTTCAATTCTGTCTGATTAAATGTAAGATGGCAGCTCTTAGCACGCTTCCAAAGAGTCCAATTATTCTTCAATTCTGACAAGTCAGTCACAGGCCTGTTGTTGTAATACAGGTTGAGTACTTTCACAGATTTAGACTTACGAGCATCATAAACATTCATTGTAACCGACTGTATAGTAAAGCTTCCAGTGCATTTTATTATAATTCTGTTATCAGTAAATTTGGTCTCGGACTTGAGGGTTTCAAGCTTCGTTCTTGAATATGGAACATCTGGGCAGCTGCAGGTAACACAAGGCTCACTCTCTAAGTAATAGCCGTCAAACTCCACTAAGCAACTCAGCATGTTGTATATACGAGAATTTGGATGATTTGCCAATAGCTCATTTTGAGAATGGAGCGTATCAAAGATGCAGCTTATGACCTCAGATGTCAAACATTTATTCACAAATTCAGAATCATTCTGCTTTGCACTCAAGTCATTCACTTTCCCAAGTAAACAGGTCATGAGGTCAGTATACTCGACAATGTTTTGTCCATATATAGGAAGATGTATCACCTTCTGTAGTAGAATCGATAGCATTGTCTCCCTAAGTGGGTTTTTTGCATGGTACCACACTCCAAATAGCACACATTTAGCCTCATGGCGGACACCTGCTGAGTTCCATTCTAGCAAGAATATGTTGATAAAATGTTTCAACATGTCACCTTTCTTGTCACTGAACATCTCTACAACCTGTTCCATGTCCATGCAGGATTTTTCTGAGGAACCTTCAGAACCATCATCAGCCTTCCGCTTCTTTTTCAAATCTGACTGTGAGCTAGTTCTCGAAGAACCTCCGAGATCAGTATTCTCTGTTTTTTGTGCATTCTGATTGGCATCTTTTCCTGAATAGAAAGCTAAATTTAGAAGCTTGAGAGTCTGAATAACACACTCTTCACTGAAATGGTAAAAATTGTCCACAAGAAATGGAAGAAGATCCATGTGCTTCAAGCAGAACTTCTGCCAATTCTTTGGCCTTGCCACAGCCACATCACAAAGAGTAGACAAACATTTTATGAGCTTGACACTTCTCTCATAAGGCACAGGATTTCGGAAACCTCCACACTTGTTTATGATTTTCTTAAGTTTCTTAACTTCATGGGAATATTGCCATGAATCTCTCACACTATAATAGTGCGACTTGCTGCCACATAAATGAAGAAAGAGCCTCCTTGCATACCTCCGAACAAATGTAGTATGAGGATTGCTAATATAGCTGCAAAGCACATCTTGATATCCATCCAACTTTAGATCCTTGGTGTTGGGAACCTTGTAGCATCTATCCTTCTCAGATGATTTCTCCTTTTCTGGTCGAACCATACTATATACAAGCCGGAAAGTATTCTCTAACAACAATTTGTAGTAGTCCATGAACAGATCCGTTGGATGAGATTTAGCATACGAATCGGAAAAAAAGGGAGAGAAATTTCCAGCTGGCAACTCTCTTCTTATTGTCAATAGGGATCCACAGCCTGAACCAGAAGAACCAGCTTCTCCATTTATGGATGATGACTTGAAAACATGAACAAGTTGCTGCAGAATATCCATAAGATAATTCAAAAATGGTTGCTGCCTGAGGGCAGAACAGGCACGGACTAACTGGGAAGCAAACTCATTTTTATCCTGGTCTGCACTGGATGACGGAAGAGTTATTGTTGTTGATGCCAGAACCTGAGCAGGGCCTTTCTCTGTCAAATCAGAGCTCCCATTTGACTTCGAATGAGAATTATCACTCCCAGGCTGATGCCAATTGCGGAACATTAGTGTGAAGAACATGAAAACGAGGATCGATACCTCTCCGAAAGTGCATCGTGTTTTGGCAGGGAACGGTTTATTTATGTTGACCTCATCCATAAGCCACTTCACAAACTTCGCCAAATCCAAATTTTCTGGCTTTGAACTATCCATGAAAGGACCACCAACTGCAGAAGAAAGCCTGTAGAACAACTGCATTAAAGGTATGGCTCGGGTACCAGCAGTGGTCCCCATCCAACCTCTAAGCTCTTCAATTAAATGGTTAAGCACCAGGGAGTTAATGGCACGCTTTGATGCAGAAATCGAAACAGTTGTCTGGTCTGTAATAGTCTCAGGTAAGTCTGCAGACTCACTTGCATCAAACACATTAGTTAATGATGGGGATGTCTGAACACTCCTATCAGCATGAAGAACACCAGAATCCGTTAGCTCATCGACAGAGAAATGGATACCACTGCCTTCGCCACCAAATGTATCAACTTCAATAGGTATTGCTGACATGGGATGATCTTTTGAATGGGGTGCTGGTAGGCGATCTGCATCAAGGATCTCATAGCAAGTTTCACATAGGTCAAAATCTGGACATATGCTACAGTGCCACCTTTGCCGAAGTATTGGAACGGTGGAACAGCCATCACAACAGTATTGCACGGACGATGCGGCAGGATCTTCTTCAATCATAACCTGAGAGTTTGCACTGGTGGAATTCATAGCAGAAGCACTTCCTTTACCTTGGTTTTCAGGAGCATCATCATTAGCAATCATTGTCTGCTTGGGGAAAGGGACTTGGAGAAATCGGGATGAGATAGCCAAACTGAAAACCAGCAATAGAATACAACTGAGAAAAACATATAAAAAAACAAAAGTAAAACTAGCAAATGTTAATCGTGGTACTCTATTTGATTATAAACAATAGAAAAGAAAATCACCTGCTAGAAGTCTGTACTGCTTCATATGGTGCAAAGAGCAGCTTCTTCAGCAGATCAACTGCAGGTCCCACTGAAACTCTAGTTTTTTCATTGGAGTGCAGAGCCAGGCATTCAGCATAGCTATAAATAAATTCCACACAGGGCACAACAAGACTATTTATTGTCTGTGTGTCTGGCCTGTCTGAATCTAATATACCCCAGAAAACTTGCATAAGACCATCAACTAGTTCTGTGCCTGCAAAATATAGTCATTATAATAAATATTTTTTTATTTTAAATTAGAAATGCTTCACATTTCAGCACTTGGTTATTGTATCTAACCATTTATGGTGTTCCATGCTCAAACTAGTAGATACAAATGTAGGTTGGAGTCAAGTTGACAAAGTTGCACATCAAAACCAACAAAAGGAGTGAATGGGTCTCTAGCTGAGTTTGTTAGAGCATCTCCAAGAGTTTGCTATTTTAACTTGGCATTCATATAATTTTGGCAAAACATGAAAAAATTGCCTCCAACAGTTTGGCATTAGAACTTGGTAAAAATAGAAACTTGGCATTTTGTCCCTCCTGGTGCGCAAATATGCGCACGCGGATACCGCTTGGCATCGCCCCTCCTTGCGCCGCCGCGAGTCGTCCCTCGCGCACGAAGTCGCGGTTCTTCTTCTCCTGCGCGCGCGAAGGCAGAGTTTCCTTCTCCCGCGTGAAGGCCGCACGCTCGCGAGTCTCCTTCTCCGGCCAGCACAGCGCTTCTCTGCACCTCCCGTCGGCGTGTCCTAGGACAGGTACGTATCTTCCCTCTATTCCCGTCACCTATCCTGTTCGCAAGCACATGGTCACGCCGGCCGGCGGCTAGGGCACGGACGCCGCGCTGCTAGTACTGTGTGCAAGTTCATGCAATGTACTGCTGGGATTCAGGAATTCACTCGAATGGAAGAAGATGGAAGAGATGGCCTGCAAGTCCGTGCAATGTACTGCTAGGAGTCATTCGAAGTTGAATCTCATTTGTAATTTTTCTTTATTTGTTTGTAGATTGATTCAAATTGAAGGAGATGGCCAGCTGGGATTCAGGTTTCATGCGTGAACCCTTCACATGGCGGCGGCAAGTTTGGGCAGGACGAAGCCCTCACGCGAGAAACAGAAAAATCCCGGGAAAAAGAAAAGTCTTGTGGGCCTTCTTACATTTTGCCAAGTGCAAAATACCAAACAATTGGAGAGGGGCCATTTTCTAACTTGGCATATTGTTTTGAGAGTTGGCAAAACTCAAGATTTGCCAAGTGAAATATAGCAAACTCTTGGAGATGCTCTTAGGTGGCTCATAGTAGCACTCCTCGTATCTTGGCTTCAACTCCCTGTGGGAATATTCCAGGCTGGGGTTAAAAAAAAAAATCCCCGTGTCTCGCACTAAAGTACAGTTATAAGGCCCGGCCCCAGTCGTTGTTGTTTCACATGGGCCACGGTGCCACTGTGTATGGATTGGCATGGTTTCGGGGGTTTTCTCGACCTGCGGGAGGTCTTCTTAATGCAATACCCAGGGGCTATCTTACCCCCCCCCCAACAGGTTGAGTTTTTGTAAAAAAAAAAAAAAAAAAAAGCAGCAGCAGAACAATTGCTGTGACATCTTTGCAGTTAAATATAATTTAAACTGTAAAAGTACTCATGTTTACACATGTTAGCCAGGAAGGATAGCCTTCAGAATCATCAAGCCTACCTTCTTACCAGACTTAACTAAGCATGCAGGTTATCTCCAGAACAGTAATAAAGGAGTCAAATACAAACACAGAAAAAAAAGAACTCAAATAATTAACACATTGAGAAATATCAGTACATTCCAAAATGATTTTTATGTGCATGCATGGGGCCACATAAATGCAGCCTATGCCATTATGCTGATTGGTAAAAATTGATATAAATATCTAATCCCGAAATCAACATGCAAAAGGTGAAACAAATTAACAGACAACAGTAGTTAAATATCGAAACCCTCTAAAAGTCAACATGCAATAGTCAAGCAATACAAATTTGGTTAAACAAGTCAGAAGTACAATTAATACCATGTGTTTCGAGAAAAGAGGCCAGGTTTGATTTCCTATGCAATGAAATTTTGGAAACTGTATGGATCTGGGCTATAAATTCTTTTATCACCCAGCTGGATGCAGCACCTCCAACTCCAATTCTTGAAGTTATTGCTGGGAGTGATTTTATTACCCCAAGGAGACGCATTGTGTCCTTAACCTGTACAAACATAATCCATAAGTAAACCAAAAATGATGGAACAGAGGGAGAACATCAGCCCATAGGTAATAAGATCGTAGACAATGAAAACTGGTATTTACATGATAGTACATGTCCTTCTTTGGGAACACAGCCTGAAGGACACGACATGCAGCAGAATGTAGCAGAGGTTCCCTGTCACTTTGAAAAATGGTTTCCAATAAAGCTCGGCATTTCATATTACCAAGTTCCATGCCTGCATCAACCATGTTAGTAAAGCAGCTTGGTTGGCATAGCAGGTATATGCGTGAGAGAATCCTAAGGGCAACTGCCAGAACTTGCTCCTGGATAGGAGCAGCCTTCACAATTTGGGGTCCCTTTCCTGATCTACCACCAGTAGCATTACCACCCAGCGCTTCCATATCAAGTGCAGCATCCATTTTTTCTTTCCATCCAAATTCATCTTTGGCTCGACCATAAATTTCAATACAATCTATCCTAGGTATAGATGAACCATCGAACGTTTGACCAACAGTAATTGTGAACTCTTCATCTGCCAGAAGTGATTCAGCAGTAGTAAATGGAATATCATACCATGATCTCATGCCTTCATCAAGCTTAATGACTCTATGAAAAATTGTGATCTCAGAAGGAATGTTGCTAGCAGATGTGTTGCCCACATGGATCCGGCAACCAACCATGACTATATCAGGGTTAGGATTTGAAACAGTCACCTACAAACAAAAAATAGAGTGCCAAATGTTAGTCTACATCAAATGGTTTAGGCCACTGAACAAAATAAAATCACAGTATAAACAAACCAGAACATCCTACCTTGAAGCCAGCAGGTGTCAGACTCTCTAAATACCCGTCATCAGATGTCAATCTTTGTTTAATGCTTTCAGAATCACCACTCTTGGCTGTTTCACTATTAAACTTAACATCACTTGTAAGACAAGTTGCCTTCTCAAAGAAATCAAGTGGAAATTCTGGTTTTGTGCCAGTGTAAGCTCTACTGCTGAGTATGCTGCTGCCCAGCTTCTTTGTTTGCTCTGCTGTAAGGCTTGCCGAACTGTCACCTCCACTAGGTGTATGAGAGTAAATATGAAGGCTTCCATCATCATACAAAAGAAGACAATGTGTTTTATCTTTGGATAAAGGCTTATAGGCAGCAACACCAACCACTGAGGAATTTGCACCAGTACTGTGCCTCATGTTTTGTGCAACTAATTCATGAGGACCCAACGACACCACAAGAGGAGCATTTGATTTAGATTTCGATAGGCAGGTAAGGATACCACTGCCAGCTACTAGCTCTCTCCAACAGTAGAGCCCGGCTGGCTTGGATTTACCATCATGATCCTCACTTATATATGATAATTCCGTTATTGATGAAGAATCAGCATTCAAGCGCCCCATAAAGGTTGTACCGTCTTGATGAGATACAAAAAGAAGCCTGTAGGTTGATGAGAAGTACAATGATAACCCTTTATGCATGGATGTGACATCTTTGATCAAGACTGTTTCAGTCAATATCTTGGCACCAACATCGCCTTCCAATGTAATATTCAGCCGATATAAAAGACCCCCTTCAGAAAGAACAAGTAGCACCAATTTTCCCATTGAGGAGGGGACGAGAGTTGCATCAACTATCACATCATCAGCTACGGTAAAATAATGCATGGGGCTAATATTATCCTGTGAGAGATCATATATCTTCACAAACAGGTTTGTTACAACCATGAGTTGTACCTGAGAACCTTGAACCCACTCCAAATGACGAATATATGCTCCTTCCAGAGCAAGTTCTATGGCAAGGCGATCAGTTACCTCACCACGACTATTTAATGTTAGCACTTGGCAGTCCTCATATCCAGCAACAGCAAGGTAATGGTCCACCAATGGATTGTAAACTAAATGGACAATTTCGAAACGAACAATATTCCTTGAAAGGGGCTTCACATTGGTTTTGTCTGCTGTAATAGGTGTTGCAGTAGGCTGTCCAATGATTTGTCCCACATCAAATATAGCAACTTTATCACCTTCTCCAACAGCAAGCTTACCTCGAGTGCTGATACTGAGCAATAATTTAGCAAGAGAACCATTAGCAAGATGTGACTTAAGCTCCCTAGAATTTGGATAATCAGCTTTTATCTTCAGGTCCAGTGATCCACTTTTAAATACTTTCTTTAATTGGAAGATGTCAGAGGAATGAGACACCAGCACATCACCTCCTAACAAAACTTTCCTGTCTTTCAAAAGATTCAACTCCCTTTGGCTGAGTATAGTAGGCAGCAATTTTTTACAGATTTCAAGCACCCTAACCTCAATATCCTGATTTTTAAGAAATAAAGGAAGCACATTGCTGAATTCGTTTGGCACAGATAGCTTCATGATATTATCAGCATCAGTAGAGATGTCATCCTCAAAATCAGAGCCACTATCCAGAACCTGCTCCACATCCTCGTGACATGGCAATATGGGGTGAAAGCTGCTAGCAGCAGCCGGTGGTACATTAGAGGTGCCAGTGAATTTCCGAGGTTTCAGACACTGACAGCTGCTACCTCTCACACCTCCAGCCCCACAGTCACAGAAGAAACGGCTTGATCTGGAGTAAACAACACGATGCCCTCGATGACAAACCTTGGCACAGACTGAACAGCAACCTTTGGAAACTGTTAAGTCACATGTATAGCAGAAGTACCAATGCTGTTCCATGAAATTACTGCCACTGGATGTAAATGTGCAGACTTTTGACGCTAGAGCTTTATCACTGTTTCCATCTTCTTCCTCATCTCTATCCATGCTCCCTAATTCCCCATCAGATGTGCCATCATCTTCATCTTCGTCACCAGAGCTAGCATCACAATCAACAGCAGTACTACTTACTTGATTCGTGCGAATCACAAGGTTTTCTGAATTTTTCAACTGTTTTGGGATGAGCGATCCTGATCCAAAACTGCTTCCGGAAGTTTTTGATGACAATCTCTTAAGCTCACTTCTACCTAATCCAGTATCACCAAACACTGCCTCTACAAAAGAAAATAGAAACTTCAAAGTTTGAAGTTTACTCTCATCCTCAACCATTGTCTCCATCAGCATCAGAGTGTTTTCGAACAAGCGCTTGAAGTGTGATTCCTCACTTGCTAGTTGAACAAGGAAATGGAAATATGCTCTAGCAATCTGGAGGTCATGCGACAAAAATGCTTGATCAAGTAACGGTAGCATAGAGTTGAAAAGGTGATGTTGAAATTCTTTGTTCCATGTTTCATATGGAGGACATATGAGATGCTTAAAGAAATCGACTGTCAGTTCTCTCAATGCAGGACTAACTGTAACATTTGTGCTTTTAGCTTCTACTGAAGGCCCCAGTATTATAAATTCTAACCACGATGAAAAGCAGGGCACATCCATTCTGGTAAATTTGTTTTGCAACTTCTCTTTAAGACCAGGACAAAAACCATTGCTTAATATATCAGTCAACAAGTGGATAATCTTCAAATTAACCTGCTCAGATTTGCAATCCAAAACATTAATAACGACTGACATATCAGCACGCACAGATGCAAAAATACGGCTTGCTCCTTCAGGAGCTCCTTCTGAATCACCAAGGAAAAATTTTAACACCTCTGATTTAGATTGAAGGTCTTCCACTAGATCAACAAATGTAGAAACTAAAATCTCTTTTACCCTGCTATCCATGCTACCATTCAAGTTTATGTCAGCCAGGAAACCTTCTAGCTGCTTCAGGACAAACAATCCACTGTATCTCGCAAGATCATTCCTGTTTTTAATTAGATTCATAAATATATGCTCACAGTCTCCATGAACAGGCCTGAATATATGATCTGATCTAACTTCCATCACCATACCAAGCAATTTAGAAATAGCACCATCATCAACTTGATCTCTGTCTCCTGGTTGTGCGGCCTTTATATATCCAGTAAAGGTTTGCATGATCTCATTTATAACCAGAATGCAAGAAAGGAGAGCACTGTTGCTAGAAATGTGATCCGATGGAAATCCATGTAACAAGTACTTCTGGAAATAATATTTTCTCTGCCCTTCACCTAGCTTTGAGGTGACTCTATCTATCCTAGATGAAACCTTACATAAGTTCTCCAGCATTTCCAAATATGAACCATATTTTTCAAAAAGAAGATGGTGCTTGGATTTGTCAAAGGCAGAATGCTTGAGCAGCAGGGAAGCATAACAAGTATCCAAGGAAGACCTTCCACTGTCAAGAAATGACAGATAAGCTTTCTTAAAAGTATTAAGGTAGGTCTCCAAAAGAGATGTTAAGATATCCAAACAGTGTCCACTGTTCTCTGTTATGTATATAAACAAACTCTTCCCATGAGTAAAAAGATCCTCGCCATGAACCTCCTGTATTCTGTGCGAATCCACCTCAGATTCTCCAACTGTCTGCTGACTCTGAAGAACAGCATTAATGTGAGAGAGAATAAAGGAAACCCATGCTCCTTTCCTGGGGAAATCCCAACTCCCCAACGTACTTGAACCAAGAATATCAGAGTGCAATAACTTTAGGAGTTGAAATATTAACGCAGGCAGATCAACACCAACATGAGATGAAGCCCCGTTGCTAATACTGAGAGCAAATGTTAGGAAGGCATTGACATCGGCAAGGTCAGGCTCCAGGTAATAATTATTCAGAATAGAATTATTGCCTTGACAGCCTATACCAGAAAGAGTACTCCAGCAGATCAAAAATATATATCTTTCCACAATGAGATCATCAGCAACTTCAGGACTCCTACCACTCCAAGAACCAAGGATTTGTGACATAGTTGCACCCAAATAAGCCAAGTTCAAGCCCAAAGTTTCCACAGCAGCTTTATCAAAATAGAACTCGGCATGAACTGGAGTAACATCAATTAACTGAGGAAGCAAGTTACTAGCTACAGAACTCTTTTCGTCAGAACCATCAAACATTTCCTCAACAATAACAGTGGCAAGGGATGGCAAGCAGTCATTTATAGAACGTGAATTGCCTTCCTTCAACTGGATATCCCACAATCTGGATCTTAATCTTGTAAACAACCATGAAGGAAGTGTAAAGGGGTACAGCAACATATGGCGCAGGACAAGCAGAAGTCTTGATAGGAGCAATGCCCATCTTGTCAGCCCAGCCACAGTTACACCAGGCACAGGCTGTTTCATTTTTTCTAGGGAAGAAAGTACAATTTTGATCAAATCAGCCTTTTCTGACTCTCTGGATAAATGGAATGCTGCCAAAACAATTTCCAGATGAAAAGCACACGGGAGACTTGCACAGAAATCACTAATATGTAATGAGCTGGATGATGTATCATTTGCCTTCTCCAAAAGATAAGTAACATACTGAACAAAAATCTTTCGACCCAGACTAAACCCTGAGTTTGATGTGTAACTCATAGCATGCACAACAAGAGCAAGTGTATAGTGGTTATAGGTATACTTCCCATTTTCAGCATTAAACACCTTTTCCACAAGGTATTCCCTTAAAGAAGCAGGACATTCATCACAAACAAGAAACGTTTGTAAAAGTTCAAAACAAGCTGAATTAATGTGCAGTAATTTATTTTCAGAAGACATCATATTCCCAGTGCTGCTTTCATCAGGGAAGCAAGCTTGGCAATGAAGTATTGAAAGAAATTGATCCAAATGACATGTACTGAATTTTCTGCAAGCATCCATATATATAGCACTGGACCACTCTGGAGAGAAGATGGATGTTTTCATAAAGCACATCAGATCAGCAGCTAACTGAATAAACCCCTGCTGGCTGTTTGATGGACTGCTCCCAAGAGATGTTGACTGTTCAACACTTTCATTTAATCCTGCAGGACGTACTTCAGCAAATAGATTCCCAAAAAGTGCATCTTCCTCATGACTTGCCACAGACTCCAATTCTGACACAACAGCTTGTTTTGAGCAACTCAGATGTTGCTTCTCACTTGTCAATGATTTCACTCCTTCTTCATGGAGGAAAAAAGTGAGATGTACTAAATCACTCAACCATTGATGTCCTGAAGGGAAGATAAGACATAGATACTCCTCACATGTATATTTCTTAAGCAATGGTACCTCCTCTGAACGGATATGACAAGACAGGTCACTTGTATCTTTATTGCATGAATAATCCAGGACAAATTTGTCTGGTTTGACCCTGTCAACATGACTTGTACATCGTTTGGCATCTTTAAAAAGTTTCAGCACAAATTGAACAACATGAGGAGAGTAAGCTAAAGGAGGCACCAAGCAAGTACCAGATTTTTCATTTCTCCATATATTAGGACTGAAAATTTCCAGCATGGATGAAAGAATGCATACTTTAACTGTACAACAGATATCACTGTTGCAAACGCTAATATTTTGCAATACCTGTAGAAATTCTTCCAGTATCTGCAACAAGATAGTGCCAACACCATCTACAGAAAAGACTTTGTCATGATTAGAGAACTTGAACTTCAGTCTGAACAAGGCTGGAAGACTATCAGCACATCTTGCTACAGAGGATAACATCATGGCATCAGAGGCATCAGGAGGGAACTCCATAGTGAGACCACAGACTAATTTCATAATTCTTTGGGTGAAAGATAACCTCAAGTCAATGTTTACATCTTCAACCATTTCCAAAGCAGGAGACTGGCAAAGCTTCTGCACTAGTGTAAGAAGGCGCGGCATACAACGTAAGTGAGCAACCGCAAAATGCTGCGCTAATGGCACCATCGCATTTGGAGATACTGCACTGCATGATTGGGTATTCTCTAAAATAACATAATCTCGCTGCAAGTATTCTGGTAATAAGGCCAAACAAAACCGTTTAGGGTCATCTTCACTTTTCGAGCAGTTGAAGCCTGGAAACGAAGAATTTAAGATAAGTGAGAACTCATCAAATGAAAAGCTACAGCACATAAAACACTGATTCCCTTTGCATGGGAAAGGCCCCGGGAGTTTACCTTTTAGATAGCAGAAATATTTCTCTTGTGGGCTCATGCGCTCATTTTCAATTTGGACAGATGTCCACTGCTCAATGATGTCATTTTTAATGCTGGGTTCCAATGAGGATGCCTTATCAAGAGTACCTTTAAGCAGTACAGATTCCACAAAACATGCAACATCATTCTGCAAACATGTGACATAATTGTTAAAAATAAAAAAATAAAGAATGAAGAATGCAACAGACTTCCAAGCATCTATGCAGAATGCTGGCTCAACAAAGATGGCAACAAAATGGTAACAACATATCAAATTATTCTTAAGATAAACATCTTGTAAATTTTGAAGGTCAGAAACTCAGAATGATAGCCCCATTGAAACCAAGTCAACAGAACTTACCAGTAAGCCAAAGTCATCACACACATCCGATGATTTTTCTAGAAGTAAGAGAGAGAATTCCAAAGATCTCTCTACAATCTCCACAACTGTTGGCTCCACTTGCTCCACTGATAACAAAAAGTGAGAATAGAAAATGGAAGTGAGAAATAGATCAAATCCTAAGCTACACTATACCTCTCATGGTTAAGGACAGAAAACAGCAGAAAAGGGGCAATAATATTGGGAAAAAACTATTAATTACTATTTGCAAAGAGTGAATAAGTACTCCAGTAAGCATAGGCAAGAAAAAAATGATTTCAAAGGAAGGCAACGTCGCATCAATGGTGTAACAAGTTCCTACCATTTTATTTATTCAACACCAAGCATCAGATAGGAGTTAAAGCTTTTGCTTTCAGTGTCATTCAGAAGGTCATGTTACTAAGGACATGCCCAATATCAAGGGAGTGACATCGAATGCAATAGAGACTGTTCCCTAGTCAATATGGGCGTGGAGCGGGTCGAACCAAGGGTTCATCAAACCGATCCTAAATAACGAACCAAATGGGCTCCTAATGCCACCCATAACAAGGCAGCGGCGAAATGGATCAGAACCTTGTAAACCAAAGGATCGAGTGGACCGACCCATATCCACGAGGCGCGAAGGTGATGCCGTGAGCCCGTGACAGTGGACGGCGCAGCTATCTGCCTATGCCTGGGACCATGCAAACGCGAGCAGCTGCCATGGCGGCAGCGTCGCGCCCCGCACCGGAGCAAGGCCGAGCCCGCAGGTTGTCTGGAGAGTGTGCCGCGAGCACGAACGTCGCCGACATCATGTACTCCAGGTTGCTCCAGGGCTGCAGCCACAACACGCCGTCGGGCTGAGCCTGCCGCCATTTCCGTGTGCTGCAGAACCCCACGGAGGAACTACTCCAACTTGCTCTTCAGCTCCTTCGTGTTGCCAGCGTCGGCTAGCTTCCCTTGGAGGAAGAGGTGCAAATAGCAAGATGAATTAATGGCCACTTCTTTGCGGTTCTAAGCCACCCGCCCGAAAACAGCACCATCGTGTAAGCCCCCAGCCTTTCCAGCTATCTATTGTTCCACCGATTTGCCAGCTCACCTCCTGCTCCAACTCCACTCTAACTAGAGGGAGTGGCATGCTAGCACACAAATTAAAATGGAGCGATCCATAATAACCGTTGGACTCAACGGCTCAGTAGCTAATAAAAAATGGATCAACCGGTGCTCCTCCGTTAGTTAGATGGATTGCTGGATCGATTGCAGTTCGCTCCATGGATGACCCACCCCCATGTTGATTCCCTAGTATCTCATCAAGGATCCTGTCAAGATCTCCATAACCAATACTCCAGTCTGAGCACCATATTCAACCATCCATCTAAACCCAGATACAGTTAGTTACATAAATGTAAAACTGGCGAGAGCAACACCCACCGCACACGGAACACCTATGGCGTACACCAAATCTATCAAAGATGGAGAGGCGGGAAGCAATTAGCGGGCGGGATTGAGGGAGCACACCTGACGAAGGAAGGACGGCAAACACGACGGCCCGGGCGGCATCGAGAACGGTGCGAGCGGCGGTTGGGTCAACCGACTGATCTGCGGCGAGGGCCCCTGCTAGGGCCTCGAGCCCCGGGCGCGCCGCGGGCGACCGGAGGCGGCGTACAGGCGGCTCCGGCTCCCCGGAGACAACTAGAAGATCGAGCATCGCCGAGATCGCCGCCGCCATGGTGAGGGATCTGTGATCGGCGGCAGCCCCTTATAGAGAGAGAGCAGTAGGCGTCGGATCGATCGCCCTTCTGATGAGAGGGTTTTGTGGAGAAATTTCAATATTTGACACTGAACTGGTGCGCCCTCTCTCTCTAAGAAAGAGACCTGCAGAACAACAGCCGGCGCAGGACACCGGCGTCGCGCCTGGTGGTGGCGGCGGCCGTTGGAGGGCAGAGGCTGCCAGCGCCGGCCGCGGCAGGCGGCTGCGGCCCAAACCCTAGCTGAGGCCTGGCCGCGGCCAGACTGCTCTGCTCTGCCTGCCGGGCTCTGCCGGTTCGGGTGGGGGACTGAGGGGGCGGGTGCTGCAGCGGCGGGCAGTCGCTGGTGCCGGAGTTGGTCGGAAGCGAGCGGCGGCGGTTGAGCGGCTCCTGCGAGTCGCGACCCTCGCCGCGCGACGAAGAGTGCCGAGCGAACGAGACGAACCGAGCGAACAGAACTTACTGGGTGGGTTCTGGCGTGGCTTGGCTGGTGGGATGCAGAGATCATACGTTTTTTTTTTTTTTTTTTTTATTTACAAGAATCAACCTTTATTAGCAGCATGCGGCTGCAATCAGGGAATAAGGTTCCTATTTCACAAACTGCAGTGCCACACGTAGCGGACAGTTGTCTACATGATTTACATTGGTACAGGTGAATTCTCCATGATCACAATGCACCAATGAGCTCCTACAACTACAAGCTTGAGTGGCTAACACATGAACTATAGTTTTAAGATAAGACTTCTATGAACCTTGTGAACCTTTCAATCGAAGTTGGCCATTGCATTTAGAAACTTTTTAGTGAAAGGTTTGATATTCTATTGTGGAGGCGAGTACAAATCTGAGTCATTGAAGAAATTCACCAAAAATTGGCTATCAATGAGGAATGACGTGTCTTTTGATACGGAGCATGTAGGTGTAGTTCAGCTTTTCTTGCATGGTTGATAATGACGTCAGGCGTTGTAGAAGCATCTGAATAGCACTTTAGCCTAGGAAGTAAGCTGGGTAAGTAACGGTTGATAGAGGGCCAAATTAGATTGGTTTGGTAGTGGAGCCAGTCCATCGATCACCGTTATTTGCTTGAGAACCTGCAAGAGAAAATGTGCCTCCTCGCGAGTTAATGGAGTTGTGGTTGTTTAGAGCATCCTTTTGTATAATTGTATCAATTTTTAGACTGCTTGCTTATAAGCTAGCAGTAATGACATTGGTATCTACTTCCACCGTGTGATGCACCTGCAAAACAAACCATTTCTTTCTTTGGAAACACTTATCATTTCTCGCTCTAGATGTACCAGAGTGTGGTCATTAACTCATTATTCTCTAGAAATCAGCTTATGTAGTGTTTGGCCTGATGATAGTGGAAAGGATCTCCTGCATACTATCATGCTCGAAAGGCAACAAAGAAGTGAGTAGGGGGGTTTGGATGAGAACCAAACCGTCCTAGCAAAATGACAGTGAAAGAACAAATGGGAATTATTTTCAAGCAAATTGTAGGTAGTGCATTGCTTGCTAATCCTGTTGGACAAACTACCAGATCGTACTCCAATGGCAATTGTTCTTTTAATGAGCCTCCAAATAAAAGTTTTAATGTTGGGAGGAAGAAACGCATGAGTAAGGTCCATCGTTTGGTTGCTAATGGTTTCGGAACCTTGATTGATATTTTGAACCTGCATTTAAGAATTTAGAAGTATAAAAGCTTCTTTGGCTGAGCAAACACTTTTAGTAGAAGGTTTCTAAGTGATGACATCAGAGTAATCAGTAGGGACAATGAGAGTATTGCAAATAGCACAGCGTCCCAAAGGTGAGTTTCACAAGTCTAGAGATTAGAAAAAATTTT
The DNA here is from genome assembly GCA_015844335.1 of Chrysopogon serrulatus. NCBI lineage: Eukaryota > Viridiplantae > Streptophyta > Magnoliopsida > Poales > Poaceae > Chrysopogon > Chrysopogon serrulatus. The sequence goes on along the minus strand of JADLZL010006723.1, from coordinate 991 downwards.
AGGCATATTCAAAACAGAGATGGGAAGATTAATATAGTTGTGAATTTCGCTAACTCAAATATTTTGCCTGCCAAATTATATTAAAATGATAATAAATAAAATATATTTGAGCAAAATAGGTCTTTTATCTAACAAGTTTCATGAGTTTTGTTGCTCAATAGTTGTTTTGCAAGAATTACACAAAATGCATATCAAAAGATAATATGTTATTTGCATACATATACAGCTTCACAGAAATCGAGGATGAAATAAAATTGAAATTTTTCTCACATCAAAACGGACTTACAAATATTTGGAGTATATTGTTGCGAAGATTTTGTTGAGCTGATCAAAATAGATATATTATTTGATAGATTCCAAAATAGAATAAAAGAGATACAAAATTTCTAAAAATTAAAAAGAGACGCTTACGTTATACAGACATTAGCACTCCTACTCGAAGGAACTAGTACCACCTGCACCATACGGCACACTATGCATGCATGTGTCTCAAGCACGAGACAAGGAAGGTGCTGCAGAGGCCACGATGATCCCAAATGGTGAAACGGTGCATCCACGTCCCCGAGATGAGCAGGTGTGCAGCAGGCAGTCGCTGCAGGCCAGTGGCAGCCGCAGCTGGGCCAGCGGGCCCATCCTTGCCGACGCGAGTAGCAGCATTTGTGTCCACGCGCTAGAGTGGAGGAGCCCTGGCGGCCTGGCCCAACCGACCTGCTCGGCAAAGCACACATGGAGAGCAGAGGCGGTGCCCAGCAGGTCGGTTTGCTCCACCGCCTCAAGCAAATGATCGGAGCCGATGTAAGACGGTTTCATCCTACGGTGATGGAAGCTGCCACGGATGGATGATGTGACAATGTCTTACCTCTACGCACCTGGGTCTATATAAGAATATCTCCAAAAGACACACCTCTACATTTGAGTTTTAATTCTTTATATATTTTTATAGTAGTGTCCTTCTAGCTGGTTCTTACCTACTTGTAGTATATAGAAAAGA